>JARBDR010000059.1:0-40000 GCA_029721355.1 Tegillarca granosa
TTTTATTGAATCATAAAGAAAAGTCTTTGTCACATGGTTACCATTGTCTTGTATTGTGTTTTTGTATGAACAAATATTAATTTATTATATTACCTTAATGACATAATTTTGCGTGATATATATTTTTTAGTTAACGAATATTTAGTCACTGTATACCATCTCTCGATATCATATTTGTCACTGTATACCCATCTCTCGATATCAATATTTAGTCACTGTATACCCATCCTCGATATCAATATTTAGTCACTATATACCCATCTCTCGATTTCAATATTAAGTCACTGTATACCCATCTCGATTTCAATATGTTAGTCACTGTATACCCATCTCTCGATATCAATATTTAGTCACTGTATACCCATCTCTCGATTTCAATATTAAGTCACTGTTACCCATCTTTCGATTTCAAGATTTAGTCACTGTATACCCATCTCTCGATTTCAAGAAAAGTCTGAAGTCCAAGCATCAAAATTTGAAAGAATGAAACATTTTGCTGTTCTTTTGCAAAAGTCCAAATAATTTTGAATGGGTACGTTAACACAGTTAAATAATGATACGCTGACACATTTTTGAAATTAAAATTATAAAACTACATTACAGCTAATGTTTTTTTTATTGTTTGTTCCATTTTATATCGGAAATTATGTAGACGAAATATAGCGAAGCAAATTTGAATAAAAAGTAAAACTGTAAATTTTTCGCGATCAGGTTCAAATTCTATTGTTTCCTTTGTTTTTTGTGTTTTGATTTTGCATTATTCTCTTTACATTTTCTTTTCTTCACAAATACTTTAATACCAGTAGCAGGCATTGTTACACCTGCACAAATCTTAACAACTACATGGGATGGGTCAAGAGAAATTGTATACCTAAAATATAATATCATTGATTAATTTCTTCTATAAATTTACATTTCAAAAAAAGAATTTTACATGCGCACACTTTCTCTTTTAAAAATAATAGCAAATCAATGTAAAACGAATAAAATTCTGCAACTTTACACTTAAGTTGGCATGATATTGATTTAAGTGAAATGATTATGACTGAAATATAATCTCACTCCCTTTTAATCAAGGTTTATAGGATTAGCTAGGAATATCTTGTTACTGAAAAAGTTGTTGTTGCCAACTCGCGCATTAAGATAAATTCTATATTTCTGATTTCTAATTAATTTCTCGATATGGTATAAAATTTAAAAAAAATTGTATTTGTGCTTTAACATACACAATATAACACTGACAAAATTCGAAAATTTTCATTCTTGAAGAATTTCCATTATTTCAATTTGCTGAATTAAGCTGAATTGTGATCGAATATTGCAGTCTTTTGTTGAACTTAAAATGAGAATAAAGCATGCATATAACTTAATTTTAACGTTTTAAATTAAGTAAAATAGAATTTGCATTGCTTAAAACGTTTTGTATATGAAGTGTATACTAACCGATACAGAAATTTTGCAATTATTGTTTTTTTCTTCATTCATGGCGAAGTTTTTGTCCAATACAATTTCTACAATATATAAAGTAAATGTTCAAGTGATAAATATATAACACATATATACCTATTAAATTTTGATGTGCCATATGAACACATTTCAGAAAATCATTTCACATCAGTGACACAAGGGGCAGAAAAGTTTGATAGATAAAAATTATAAGCCAAACAGTTTGAAAATTAATGAATCTAAAGTTCCAAAATATATGAATCCAAATCCAGCTACGAAATGCTTTGCATGGGAACAAACCTTAGATTTTAATAAATTTCAAAAACTAAGAAGTATGAAAATTTGCTTTTAAGGTATTTTTTCTTACAGCACAAAGTACTGCCTAGTGAGTTATGGATACCCTCGAGGAGTTTACTCTTCCAGCAGCTATACCCGCTAAGTTAGTTCTAAAACAACAGAAAAACAAAGTCTACCCACAGACCAAAATATTGTAAAACAAGCACTTAATCACAGGATTGTGTCCAAAAAGAATTGTAACTACATTGTAACTACATACTATGTACAAAAAATACAGGTAGTGTAAACAAGGCATGCAAACATTCCGAAAAACTGTATACAATAGTAAAATCTCGGGAGAGTGTAATGGTAGTATAGACAGTCTAGTTTTATTTATAACAAGCATTTTATCCTCGAATTATTTTTAATTAAGTATAAATGAAGTCTGTAATACTTAAAACACAAGAGTACAGATAGTCTATAAAATACTCTATACTAAGCACTCAAATCACGAATTAAAAATTAAGCATACCGATTTATGTTCAAATCACAATACGAAACGCAAAGTAAACAATATAAAAACTAGCATGTTTAGTAAACATCTACCAAAGAAGTGAGACCGGATGCTCCGGATATCGTACAATACTAAACAACAGCTTCGAAAGTCGTAAAAATACTTAATAACAAATATTTAAATGTATGGGTAGTGTCTTAAAGTAAGGACTGAGCCTAAAATACTTTATAAGAAACGCTAAAACCGTAGAACCAATTGTATATACACAGTTTTGAAAAAAGTATGTAAAGAATGTAAAGACGCGCACTTAAGTAATTTATACAATGTTCGTCAAACACAGGCGATTTTTTTAAAAAATACCAAGTTTTCATCAAATGGTATGAAAGTAAACGCCTTAATAATAAGCATTACATTAATTTGAATTAGTCCAGTACTGTTTTATATTATGAATTATTTTTACAGTATCAAGAAACTGTTAACATTAGAAGTCTAGAATTGTGTGTCTAGTCTCTTCATTCTTGTTCACAAGAAGAAATAGCAACATAACACACTATATATATATGACTTAATTATTAAACAACCAAACAAGACAAAAACAATAAAAATTAGGACGACTGCTTATAATTTTTTTTACTTTGACGGGTAATATCTTAAATGTCTAGAAAAGCAGATATTAAAGATGAAACATTTTTTGGGTAACCAACCATTAAACTTATTTCAACCAGTGAACCACATACGCGCATACAAAATTAAAACAAAAACATGTTTACAAAATAACCAACAAACCGTGACCCCTAAATGTTATCCATAATAACAATAACATGTAACAAAGTTATTTTTTATTTTACCTTTTTAAAGAAGAGAAAAGAAACTAAATGATAGAAAACTAAAATTGTCTTGAAGCAAAAGATAGAAAATAAAAATAACCTGCAGAAAAAATGACAAAAACAAAATGGTTCAGCACTAACCTTGGTCCTGCAGAAAAAGGACAAAAACTAAATGGTTTAATATCGCAGATATTATCCTTGCTGAAACGTTGTGGATCAAACTTTTTTGGGTCATTCCATATGTCAGGGTTATTGTGTAAGAACTCAAGACTTACACCAAAAGAGGTTCCAGGTGGATATGTTATATTATCAATGGTTATTTCCTCTGTACTGATTCGTTCCAAACTCGGGACTGGTGCCCATCGACGTATTCCTTCTTTAATACACATTGTAAGAAAATCCATTTTGTTTAAATCATCCCTATAAGAAAACAAATTTTTAATTCAATAGTATTCTTTTAATTATTGAAATATAATAAAACTAACGTTGGTTTGAACTAAAGGTTCTATTTTTGGAAAGACATATATCTGTCTTTATTAAATACCTTGTCTGATAATCCATTAGGATAATTTGAAAAATTAAATAATACAATAATACACTCTGCCTCTTTATCATATTCTTTCCTGGTAATATATGTTATTGCATATTGTTTAGACTTGGAAAAAGAAAGGTTACATGTTTTATGAACATGTGAATGAAAACAAAAAGGTACTATTAAAATGATACACTTCAGTAATGTTTAAAGGTTCTTTAATCAGGGCCACTATTTTCGCTTTTTTCCACCATGTGACATTTAATTTAAAACTTAAATCAAACACAAAATATACCGGGCAATATTAGAAACTTTAATTTATTAAAAACATTTTTGAAAGTGGAAAAGAAAATGTCCTACTGTATACTTACGATCAAGGTGTAAAACCCACTAATATAACGCTTTTTTAAAACCAGAGAGTATTATCAGATTGCATCAAGAACAGTACTTGTGTCTTTATTTGTCTTACCATTCAATGTCGTCAATGTCGCGACCTTCCATAATTTTGTCAATTTCCTTTGTGCTTTTTCTTGATATTCGGGATTTTGTGCTAATGAAAACAATATCCATGTTGCTGCACTTGCTGTTGTGCCGTATCCTGAAATATAACTTAAGCATAAACAGGATACAAAAAAGACTATGCATTTTTTATTGAAATAAAAAGCTTTCATTTCATTGATTAGAAGATGAAACGTTCATCTTATTTTAATAAAATGAACGTAAATAAGCCAAGCACACTGATAAGTCGAACAGCGTAAACTGTTTGTGACAATTAACGATAATGCTCTGAAGTTCTTATGTTTGTTTTTGTCAATTTATTTATGATTTTTTTATTCGAAATTTTGGTATTTAAAAAATTGTCAAAATCCAAAATAATATCTTTTTATTTATGTTACAAATGTGAATCTTATCCTTAGTCATGATTTTATAGTGATTGTTACAGTTAGTCTGTCTTTTGCATAATATATATTATTTGTTTAGAGTATTTTATTGTGTCTCTCTAGGCAAAGCTAGTTTTCAAATAAATAGATGCTTATTCTCTTGCAAATGTACAATTTTACCATACCAATGTATTTTTTGATTTTGTCTTTTATAAATTTACCGCATAAACCAGGGTTTTATATAATCAGCTGGATATTTCGTTTCAGTTTCAAAATAATTGTAGATATAGCTCTTTCATTCTCAATTTTGATATTACCCGTGGCGGGTGTAGCTAGCTATATAGAAAGTGCTTACTTATCCGGAACACTTGGCCTCATTTGGATTCACATATTTTTGGAACTTTAGATTCATTAATTTGCAACTGTTTGGCGTATTTTTTTTAATCTATCAACTTTTTCGGCCCCTAGTGTCACTGATGAGGAATGATTTTCCGAGATGTGCAGATCTGGCACATCAAAATTTAGCAGGTATTTGTTATATATTTACGAGGTTTACGTTTAAAAGATCAACTTTATTTTGCCAGTTTTCATTGTTAAGGGATGTAATTTAAACGTAGATCTTTATGTTTACATTTGATTTTTTTCTTTCGTGTATTATACGACTTGCAATTGTTTATAGCCACTCACTATATTGTCAAAATATCTCAAATACCAGTCATATGTGCACATTTCGGAAATTCATTCCTCATCAGTGACACTAAGGACCGAAAAAGTTAACAGATAAAGACAATAATCCAAACATTTGAAAATTAATGACTCTAAAGTTCCAAAATTATATGACTCCAAAGTTAGAGAAGGAATGCTTTGCATAAGGGAACAAACTTTTATTTTAAAAAAATCACAATTAAAGACGACTGAACTTTTTTCTACATGGTACATTTTCTGACAGCACAAAGTACTGACTATTGAGTTAAGAATATCCGCGAAGAGTTTTACTTCACAAGCAGCGGTACCCGCTCAGAGGTAGTGGATATTTAACAAAAGTAACATATAAATTTTTATTTTTTATTTTGTGCACGTGTACAATTCTGAAAGTTATTCTTCATCAGTAACATTTGGGACAAAAACATTTGGTTCATCCTCTTGAATTTTTGTTTTGAAAATAAAACAAGTGTTTTACCTGCAAATAAAAATGTGTCTACTTCGTTTCGGATTTCCAAATCGGACAGACCTTTTCCATCAGTGTCCTTCGCTGTTAAAAGAATGTCTAAAAAATCTAGGTGATTTTGGGTTTGCTTGTCTCCTTTTTCCTATAAAGAAAATTTAGGCAATGACGTAAAAAAAATAAGAAGAGTTTATCTAAATAAATCATAAAAATTATTATATAATCTAATAAGCTTTATTGAAAACGTTTTTCTATTTGGTCTAGTTAAAGTAAGTTCGTTTATCTCTTAGTTTTTAATCAAATACCGCATAGTCATGCATTTCAAAAATAAATGCATTTGTTAATCATCTGTTAATAATCTGAAGAGTCTTAAATAGTAAGTTGCAACAGCTGAAACGCGTTTAAATGGTATACAACTTCGAGACGTAGTAAGTTACAACTACAAATTACGTGTAGATATATAGTGCAGCTTTAAGGAGTAGTAAGCTTTAACAATTGGTAAAAGCAAAAGAGTTTCAAAATGTCTAAAGTTTGAACAGTCACTAACTTACTTTTTAAATACCAACAGGACATGATAAAAAGTATGTAACAGCAAAGTTAAAGATCATCAATAAAAAGCAGAACTTTTATATAGTAAGTTTATCAACAGTTCATAAAGAGTTGAGCTTTAAAATTAATATGGACTTCGTACCCTTGGTAAAAAAAGAGTTTTTAAATAGTTATATCGAATTTGTAAAAATATATATACCGTTGTTTAACACCTTAGATACATAATAGGTTCACAGATAAAATTTTACAACAGATTATTGTTGTGTAAAGTATTTTTATCTACGGGATATAATACTTTATTTCACAATTTAATCTTGCTTGCCATCTAACTCATTTCTAATGAAGAATCGTAAAAAAATGTGACCATTTAGTTAAACAAACCAATTACCAAGCTTTTAATAATTGTATATATTGGACATTGACCCAATGTCACAGATAAAATTAACTGATTAAATTGAAATAGATACACTGTAGTGCATATGAAACTGATACTTGATTTTTTTCATTACTGTTGCATAAAACAAATTATTTTTGACTTTCCAAGTTTTCAAAAGCATGTAACACTGTTGAATGAAAGTTTTTTTGTGAACTTAACAATACAAAATAAAGGATGTATTATCAAAATTTGTCATACAAACGTGTTTGTTGCGCTCTACGCTGCAAGGACGGACGACAAGTCGAAACATACAACGGTTTCAAAGAATTACTTTTTACATTTTATTGATAGATTGGTTATATTGATATTCTCATTGTATTTGTTATTGTGTTATTGGCCAATATATATATATATATATATATATATATATATATATATATATATATATATATATATATATATATATATATATAGTTAATAAGTGGGCGGTTCACTACTTCCACAGTCATTGATTAAAAGAATACTCCACGCTGATCGTCAAGCTTTAACTTAATTGATATGTCAAGACAATGGACCATTCAATGGAACCTTTTAAGTCATGGTGAAGATTCTTCAAGAATTTTTAATTTTTTTTGTAAACCGTTGAAAGAAAAACCTTAAATGAACCTCGCTATAGTCAGTGTTTAACAGGAAATTTCAATGGAACCTTGTAACTTCCGGTAAAGTTACCGATTAACTTATATGTATTTTATTGTTCAAGAAAATTTTAGTTTGTTGAGCTTTATTTTAACATAGAAAAAATTAAAATTTTTGTAATTTTTTAATGTTAGATTTAAATTTAGAATTTCAATGTTAATTGTAAGTGATACACAATGATAGCTTACACATGTCAGTGATCAAAACGGTTGATTCGAAATTCGGATAAATCGAAATTTTTCATCTGACCCCTTCAATTTCGAATTAACGAGAGTCAACTATATATATGTGTGTGTGTGTGTGTGTGTGTGTGTGTGTGTGTGTGTGTGTGATCTTACCAATGCCTCTTTTCGTTTTTCTATAATACCATTTGCAATGTTATGGACATAATCACAATGTTTGTAGAACAAACGTCCATATTTGGTACATTTGAAAATCACAGTAGGATATAACAAAGGATTTCTGAGCAAAAGAAGAAAAATATTACATGAACAGTGTAACATCGAAATCAGAGGGATAAAATGCAATTTTATTCAGAATCAATGCTTTAGCTTTTGATTGCGGAGGAACGATGAAACCAAAATTCTTAAACAAAATATGTCGATCACACAAAAAGATAAAACGTTTGATCTATGCTAACTGACTCATGTTGCATTAATTTCATATATTTAACAATCAAGTTCAATGTCTTTATTATTTAACTAATTAAATAACTTATTTGATTTAACGTTATTTCTCTTTTTTATGAAATCATTAATTGACATTCATTAATTATTTTTTGAATAATTTTTCATAAAAATGTGAACATTAATGCATGTGTCATTGAATTAACGGAAATACCTTGAAACAAGAACGAATATGCACATTATGGAAAACTCTGATTTTTAATTATCGACTGGTAACAAGTGGTGGGATAATTTATAATATAAATATATTTCAAGCAAGCATCATTATACTTACTTAAAACAGAAGTCATCTAACGGTTCTTCATTTTCAACAGTTTCTCATACATTACAGAATGAGGAATGATTTTCCGAAATGTGCACATCTGGCACATCAAAATTTAGCAGGTATTTCTTATATACATTACAGAACAAAGTAATCGCCACAAATACCTTTTAATATTTTTTTTATTCTAAATCAAAATAGTTTTAGCTAAATACTAACCCGTGTCTAAACTTTGCTATATTAGTTAGGTCATGGACGGCCTCAACATATGGATCTGTTTTCCTGGGAATTAATAACACAAATCAGTTCAATCATGTTGTAAAGGTAATAAACTTATTAATGTTAAGCCTATGAATGTGAAGATGTATTTTGTCATTATTTACGTTTTTTCAAACATGAAGTAATATTTTTTACTTAAGAAACCGTGGAAGTAATATTGTATATTTTAGGTTAGTATACAAGCAATGTGTGTTCTTTAGTTATAAACCTCGTTTGTAGACATTACAAGTTAAATATCAAAACGTATTAACGTAATCTAAAAATATAATTCAGATTCTCAATGTTGTCGATATACTACTATACCAAGATGTAGTGTTCAGATAAATCTTGAACAGTGTTGACATACCTCTGTATCTGAAAGCGGAAGCACAAACCAAAACCAATTTTAGTGTGGCTTAATATCAAAATTAAAATTAAAGCCTCTTTGTATTTGTAAGAGGAAAGGCGGATTTAATTTTTTGGACAAACTTTTCTATCAAGATTTAATATGACAGTTACCAACCTCAGTATCAGAGAGTAGAAAAACATCAGAACAATGTTCTTTTATAGCAAGTGGTTAAATACGGACACTCTAATTCGGTACAATTATTCGAATCAATGATGACCTACCTTCTTTATATCCAGAGGCTAAAAGACACACCACTCATATTTTATCATATATAAAAAGGCATAACTATATCGGGTTGTTTTTCCTCTATATAAAGAGTTATCAAAATTAAAAAAAAAAAAACAATCCTTACTTTCCTCTGTATTCGAGGTAAACAACAGATTACTGTCTTAGTATCCAAAGCAAGGATTGCAAACCAAAATCTCCTTTGACGAACTGCTACATCCAGATGTGAAGATATTTTTAACTCAATTATCAAATGAAAGGACAAATCCAAAACTTGTTGATGTTCCAGAATAGTAAAAGTTTTAGATAACATTTTGGTGTGTTTATTATGCGATTTTTGAATTTATGTGCACATCTGGCACATCAAAATTTAACTGGTATTTGTGTTATATATTATGTACAATGCAGTACAAGTTTCATTTTTGTATTATAGCATTTGTTGTCCATATATTAAAGACTTTATCATGACTGGTCAGAAAAATATCTACCATTAAAACGAAGATGGTATATGTTTTGTTAATATACTGTGGAATGTTCTGCTAAGTTCAATTTTAATCATTTTTAATATAAGTTTAGCGTTTTGGTATTCCTGATAGCACTGATCAACAAACAAACCTTTGAAGTCTGAATTATGAAGACGTATAACCATCAGCGGCTTATGACTTATATTATATTATTGATGTCTACCTATAATATACTTTTTTAAACTGATACCATTTCCATCATACTTAATGCCACTGTAAATCCTAATGACATTTTTTTCTCTAATAGAAAACAGCTATTTTTACAGGTAACCTACATTCTGCAACATCACCTTTAGATTATATCAACTAGATATAAAAATTTATAATTTCTTAGGTATAAATACCAATTCATTAATAAGTACCAAGACAAACTACAATATTCCTACTCTTAGGTTTGTTTTCAACAACATTTTAAAGTAATTTTTTTCACTGTATGAAAATGGATATACTACAACCAAACAGCAGATTGTAGGTAAGATATTACATAAAGTACCGTTTATCCCAAAAAGGCATCTTGACTTTAAATAAACACTGTTTTTTTTATTTTATTTAATGCTATTCCAAAAGCCCCTTCAATATTTTTCTATAATTACACAGTTTTATCAATGTTAAGTAACCATTCCTGCCACGGCACATGTTTTAATAGGTTGATTAATAAAGTTTATTTTATGCAATACCTCATTTTATAAGAAATCAATCAATTACTGAAGAACGATTATTGTAACGAAACCAATGCAAGCAAAAACACAAACAAATATGAGCATTTTGATCAATGTTTAAAAACACCTTTCTTTGAATGGTAACAGGGGCTATTAATAAAAATTAGAATAAAAGAGAAAAATGAAGACGAAAAACATGAATTTCGTAACAACCAATGTCACTAAGATAATAACGATCGTACCAAGTAATGATTGAAGCCATCAAATAAGACAAGACATAAGGAACCACTGATTATAAAATTAACGACTTTGAATGGGTACAAGGTACAAAGTTTTATTATTGGAAGGCCTTATTTAACCACTCCATCTATATACTTACTTCATAAAACTGTTTACACTGATATTAGTTGTGTTATCTCTGTGTAATGGAAAGAAGATTAATGCTTTAATCAACTTCATTTTAAATGCACATTGCTGTCTCTCGACATTGAATTAAGATATTGAATTTTAAAAACTGATTTTATCACCTTACCCTTCTCTCTGGCAACCGGTCTCATACGAAAAAACACATCTCAATATTATATCTAATGTACAGTTACTTATTATTGGAAATAAGTCAAATGATGTTTTATTTTCCGCAAACTTAGAAATCTGGTCCTGAAATAAACGGTTAAGAATGGAAATATTAATGGAGTCCTTCAAAGTGATTTAAACAACTTTAAAATTAAGAAAAGGTGTTATTTTATTTTCCTCTCCTAATTTGAGAGCTTAGCGAGTTTTAGTTTTTTTTTTAAAAATTAAACACTTTTTTCGGAAAAAAATTATTAAAACAAAATTTCTTACTGTTGTAGTCACTGTGTTTGTCACAGTGATGTTTGCTTAAGTTTCATAATAAATCTACTAACTTATTTTCCACCATCGTTTAGAGAAAAACACCGTCTTGCTTAGAGTCAAATTGTCTACTTAAATGAATGATATATCGTTAGGAGCGCCATATATTATCATAGGAGAACGGACCAACCTGACATATCTATCCTTGTGTAAATCCATCAATCATAGAAAAACATCACCTATCACAGTCTCACTTCCTATTAAAGAAAAACGACATATAGTTGGGGCATCAACTTTTAATAACTAACACAAACCCATTGAATTGTCATCTATCATAGTGCAACATCATCTACATAGAGTAACATCATATATCAAAGATTGAATGATAATAATGATTAACGTCGCATCAGCAAATCGCTTTTCGCGACGAGGTATTTGTAACATACCAAAGAAGTAAAAACAGGTACTGACTATGTCTTGATTTCATTAAATGAGTCAACAACTATTACGTTGTAGCTTTCGTAGTTCGTTCTAAAATTTAATTCGGGAACCGAACAGATGTCGAAATCAAGCAGATCACCTAAAAGAAATACAATTCGACACCTGTTTCATAACAACTGCATTTTAAAGGGTCTCCAGACCAAAAAGTAACATACATGTACTGCATCTAAATCTGAAAAATGCTTTACATTGTAAATTTGTTCAATAATCACAAATAATTAATGTTTGGTTTTACATACCAGCATGATGTTGGTGCACTGGTTGTATATGTGCAAATAATGTTTAAGTACATCAAAGTTAAAAGCTGGAGTAAGTAGGCGTCTTGACCTTGACCACCTTTTTCCATTAGCTATCAGAAGCCCTTCTCCAAACCAGTCAAAAACCAAGCCATATATACTTTCTATGCCTCTGCTTTTCGGCTCTGGTGTAAAAAAAGAGTTATAAACAAATTTGACACATTTCAAATTTCAACTATATTTTCATACCCTAAAACGTTTCATTATTGTTAAATTTGTCCCTGAGTTGTGAAAACTAGACTCGTCAATGCATCACCTGACAATTGATTCTATCTGTGATGAGCTAGTAAGCAAGTCAAGGTTAATTATGTGTAATAAACTTCCGGAGGTTCCACGAATCAAAATGAGTTTTGTAGCTAAATTATTTATTTCATTTCTGCTAAGTTTGATAGTTTTTTTGTCATTTTTCTAAATTTGTTGCTCTCTTAATAACCAAGTAGTTTGGTTGGCAGGAAAATGTCAGTTACTAACAATAGAAAAATGTAACATTTTCGAATTTGATTTTGCACGTGACGGTTGTAGCTAGCTAGACAGGAGTACTTTCCTTTCCAGTGCACCCGACCTCACTTCCTTGACGGATGTTCACGTATAAAACTAAATTGGCAAGTTTACAAAGTTTTTAATTTGCTTCTGGGATTGTGATTTGGACATGGTATGTTTGTGTTTTATTTGTAACGGCGCATTTATTTGATTTATTGTTTAACTTCAAATTTTGTGTTGTTTTCAGTTAAAGGATATCAGATTTCATCAGCCCAACCCTTTCATATTAACATTTCAATGGTTGAGAGGAACCTTAAGAAATTGACCTTTTTGACCTGTTTTCGAAATCAGACTGTAATTGCGTCCCTTTTTAATTGGTGACGTTTCTAATCATATAAAATCCTTCAATAGGCGTTATTATATTTGTACTTTTGTGCTAATTTTTTTTATTTCCAAAGTACTTTTGTTTTTTCGATATCTGATACTTATTGTTTGTGTATGAAAACAAAAACACGATTGGAAGTTAAAAATTTCTACCTAAAATCTCATGTCAAGCATGTACTTATCACAGTACCCCTGGCAACTGTGGGGCTATAAGGACTCCTCTTTCTGTCAGGCAATCGAATATTTTTCGCCATGGTTTTTAGTCAATAATAATTAACTTGATGGACTGTAAGTATGCCTGACCCAATGATCCATGAGTGATCGTTCTTTAATGTTCCGTCAACCATATTCATTATTTTAATAATTTTGCTAAACGCATAATTCTCAATTATGAAAATATATTGAAAAAAATGAAAATAGAATAAAACATCATATATTGCCTTGTAGACTTTAAATTAACATACCAGCAGTTTTCAATAGGAGTTTGACTGTGTCCGGATGGTGTAAAATTAGAACTGGTTTAAAAGGACCGAACCATACTCGAAAATACTTCTTGAATTTTAAAACATATTTGTCAAATTGTTCGTGCTGAAGCTAAAATCAAAAACAAATTTTATGATAAAATTAAAAAACTTTGTAACAATTAAACACATGCGTGTATTTTACACCGTTTTCAGTTATTCAGTTTGTTTAATGATGAAATATTTCAAAGAATAAATCTTCTTCAATATAATTAGAATGTATGTGTAAAAACGTGCTTTACTTCTATAGATATTATTGAAATTAATTAACTTTTATATCTCTTTATACATGCAATAATGTTGTTTCATCTTTTCGTTTTCTTATTTTTATACTTTAATAGTTTTAAAATTTTCTTTCTGACTCTATAAATTATAAAGTTGGACTAAATGGACACGTACATACCCTCGAAACAAGCCAATTTGTCAAGATTTTGTCTTGAGCAATGGACTTTATTGATTGCTGACATTTTTGTAATATAGTTTATTGCAGCTTGGATTTCTAATTACTTTCATTTCATATGCATTCAATCCAAAGACTGTCAGGTATCAATCCACAAACCCCGATAAATATCTATATTCAGTCAGACCTGCAATATTTCCTTATTCTCTGTTATATGTATTTGAAAAAGAAAATACGTATTTTCCGTCTGGTAAAAATTGGACTAATTTCTGACTTTGGGAGCCATGATTAAAATGATTGAAATTCACGTTTGATATTTTACAAAAACCCGAAAAAAATCAAGTGATTAACAAAATAAATCATAAATCATAATTTTGGTTAGACAATCAGACTTCAAATTTGCTAATACTGTTTTCTAAGAAACAGTACGTTAAATTATGAAAAGCCCAGGTGAGTACACACAATTGTCACCAAAATAGAAGATATTCCTCAATAGCGGATGTTATTAATTTTTACGACTTTTTTTATTATTTAGTTCTGTTCATTAATAAGACAACTGTAAGACACTATCCTCAAATAATATCAATAAAAGACTATTTTGTTGTTACATATATACATTGTATAAAATATAGCCTCACCAAGTGTAAGTTTCCATGAAGCAAGTTAAACTCTTTAGGTCCTGGAGTATCATTGAATAATTTCCACCATTTATACAATTCGTAAATTTTGATTCCAAGTTTCAACACAGCCCATAACATCATTAAGGCGAAAATGGTCTTGAGAATTCCAGACATACTTGGTGTAAAACTATTCATTTTGGGTTTACCTCCAATAAAATATGATTGTCAAATGCATTTATACAGGCTTCCACAGGTAGATATATATATATATATATATATATATATAAACAGTTTGTGTTACCACTGGCACTTCAAAAAAAAAAAAAAAATACTACGGGAAGCGCACTTGACAGTTGATTTCGGGAAGTCTCGTTTTTAACCTCATAATGGTTTATGCATTTTCCTGATAAATCTACCCGGATATCACTGAATTACAAAGTTAATTACGTTAATTTGCATTTTGCCCATAGCATATCATTGATTTATAACTAGGAATATTTTTTTTATCATAAATATGTACTTATGGTAAAGGGGTAATTGTTGACAAAGCTATCATACACTAATTTAAAGCATTGCTGTTAATAAGGCGAAGCTTTGAAATGGCAATGGATTTCGGTTCTTTCTCGTTTGTGTCGTATGTCTACATTGTTATGCATTTTATCTGATACGTCCAAAATATTTCTCTCGGATTGCATCAGAATATGCTATATTGTGTCAAAATTACAGATTCCTTGATTTTTTGAGGCTTCGGTTTTGCTCTAACTAAAATCTTGGACTCGCCTTTGTTTTTTATTTGTGCAAAACAAAATCCCACTTATTTATACACTAGTTTATTGATCCTGGAGTACAATTAATAATTAATAAACTGCAGAAGCCATAACTTGGTTTTAAATTTCCAACTCTTTTAAGAAGAGACAGAGACTCCAGGGTTGCACGAACGGAATTACATATTACATATTAAAGTGAATTTCATATTTTTTTTTATAGTTGGAAGCCTTAAAAAGGAAACTTTAAAACGCATTTCATAAATATCATACGTAATTGACAAGACTTAAGATTTATATCCATTTTAATAAAAAAATCTATTGGAAAATAATTTAAACCATTCCCAAATCTCCCACTGAAAAATTAAAAAAAAAAAACCCTCATATTTTTGATATCGAGGCTTCGGGGGAAAATAGTACTCAAAATTTCTAACGTTCCTTTCTATCTATTTTTTTTAATAAAAAATTTCTTTAAATAAATAATGAATTCATTAGTCACAAAGATTTATTCAGAGTCAAAGTTTTGTGTGACCGGAGAAAGTTAAGCAGTTTGAACATATTTTTATGTTGATATTAGAGGTGAAATTTTGTGCGACAGAAGGGAGTTGAACATTTTGGACATATGTTATTTTTGTTGCTCTTTATGGTCTGTCTTATTTCTAGTAATGTTTGTGACAGTGATAAGCTTTTCTTTTCTGTCTTGTGACTGTGTCAGACCAGTCTGACTGGTCTGTTTTTGGTCCGATAAGTATGCCTTGAGTGTTTCATTACTAAGGATATTCGTCCTTGCAACACGTCTAGCCTTTCTAATTACTAGAAGGATTTCTGATAGTCATCAGCTTGTCTTATTACTAGAGAGGTTCGTGACAGTGATCAGCTTGTGACAGCTTCTTTCTTATTAAGGTTTGAGACGGGGATAAACATGTCTTGACATGTAGATAGGTTTGTGACATTGACCAGCTTGTCTTTTTTTCTTATTCCTTGTAACGTTCGTGACTGTAATAAGCATTAATAAACGTTAGACAAAAAAGACAAGCTGGTCACTGTCACAAATCTGCCTGGTAATAATACAGTCAAGACATGTTTATCACAGTCACAAACGTAACAAAAAATCTGATTATAGTCACGAATTTCTGTAAATGATGCTAATGATAAGGAGGAGAGGTATACCTTACTGATTTTGTTTGATGATGCAAAATAGGATGTACTATAAACAGCAAATCAGTTTAATTTCAATGACAACCATCAAACAAATCTCAATGTAAACATGTATTATTTCTGATTGAAAACGTGCGATTTTGTTAATAATACATTTTAATATTTAATAAATTAAAAACAGTTTCGGCAAACGAACTAACAAACTTTTTTCAAACACGAATTTTCCCAGGCGGGATTCCAACCTAGACAGGGAGAGATTCTTTGATCCATACAGTCCGCGCTTTAGTCGACCACCGTGGCATCCCTAATATACAGGGCTATTTTTTTTTAGATCGAATGAACTATAAAACGTGACTTTTTTCTTTAATCTCTATATCTAAGGTAGGTATCGTAAATTCTTATATAAGCTGTCATATGTATAAAGTCACTAAAACTGCTCTTCCACGAAAAATAACTTAATTTCAGTATGTTTGGTTTATTACGTCAAGATGACGTCATAAAGACAATCTTTATTGTTTTTTTTGAAAGAAGAAGGCAAGATACTCAATATCATACCTTTTGTCCAGCGAAAACCTGATTTATTATACGTACTTAGAAATTTTTTGTTTAATAAAATATTCACAAGTTTACTATTTGAACGTCAATGGCAATCTACTGTATTAGTTTCCTCAGTTTTTTTAATTGTAATCCGATGCGTTTACTTCTTTTTTTTTCTGCTTTGTTATTAATTTTGTTTTATATTTGTTTTTATTATAATTAACGTATGTATTTTGGTGCTTTTTGCCTACCGTTGTTTTCGCCATAATTTTTTTGGAATAATGTTACATTAACAGGAATAAGGTTAAAATGTTTTGTTATGTCTTAATATTCCTAAAAAACTGATCACGTGATACATGGGAAAATCCTATTACATAACAATCCTGTCTTGATTAGCCACACGGAAAGCACTAATTTCAACATGTATACATCTGTGTCCTATCCGACCCAAACCCCGCCGGTGCACAGATTAAAATTTGTCACGAAGTTGGTCTGGTTACGCATGTCATCTGATGGCACGGATCTTTCTTCGAACCGTTCCATATTTATTCCCTGGGTTTCTGATTCTACAGAAGTCGGCACATTAGATGCAAACATATTCTCTCGTACATTTGATCCTAGAGCTTGTCTGTTTGCTGGAGAATCAGCGTTTACATCATGAGCGGCAACACGTGTTTCTTGGATAAACAAGCACCTTGCAAAACAAGGTAAATGAACAATTATTGCTGCTCTAAAGTTCCTGTTTTTGATGATGTATATAATAGGGTTCCATATCACTGAAAGTTTTGCCATTATAAGAGGAATAACAGTAGCAATCGCTGGTATATCTGCTGGATTACCTAAAGCTGACCAAGCGGAGACAACGGTATAAGGACACCAGGATACTACAAACGCACCTGTAAAAATGAAGCAAAATATGCACAATATTATATAAACAAACAAATAACTTGGTGATAGACAGTCATATAACGTAACCACGAATAAGCCGAAGTAGAATGGAAATTATACGACATGGGATAAATATTAATTACAAAACACTCAGATACAACGGGCACCTGATTTAAGAAGTGTTGGTAAGTGTAGTAATAAATAAAAAACGCAATTTAAAATCACATTAAAACTAAACCAAAATATACAACAAGAAAACCAATAAAAGCATTTTAAAAAACAGTAAACCAACATTAACAAACAGAAAACAATTAACAGAAATAAAACCAACATTTTCAACCAGTAAACCAACACTTACAAACAGTAAAGCAACATTAAAAAATAGTTAACTAATATTAACAAACAGAAAACCTTGAACATTAATTTAACCAAGATTAACAGTCAACCAACATTTACAAACATTAAACCAACATTAACAAACGGTAAACCCACATTAACAAACAGTAATCTAATATTAAGAAAACAGAAAACCATAAACCGAAACTAAACCAAGATTAACAAACAGTCAACCAACATTTACAACCAGTAAACCAACACTAACAAACAGTTAACTAACATTAACAAACAGTTAACCATGAACAGAAATTAAACCAACATAAACAGTAAACCAACACTTACAAACAGTAAACCAACACTCACAAACAGTAAACCAACACTTACAAACAGTAAACCAACATTAACAAACAGTTAACTAACATTAAGAAAAAGTTAACCATAAACAGAAATTAAATCCACATAAACAGTAAATCAACATAAACAAACGGTCAACTAACAAAAACAAACGGTAAACCAATATAAACAAACAGTAAATCTACATAAACAAACGGTAAACCAACATTACAAACATTACCAATATAAACAAACGGTAAACAAATTTTAACAAACATTAAACCAATATAAACAAACGGTAAACTAACATTAACAAACATAACCAATATAAACAAATTAACAAACACGAAAACAACCTTTACGAACATAGAATCTACATTAACAAAATGTAAACAATTATTAACAAATAATAAACAAGCATTAACAAACGGTTCATTATCATTTATAAAAATATATCTAAGATAAACAAGCAGTGAACCGTTATAAAAATCATTATTCACCATTAACAAACAGAGAACAAACATTAACAAACAGTTAAACAACACTGACCTAATAATCAAACAATCAATTTAACTGAGAAAAAAAACAAGAATTAAAAAACCAGTTTATAGGATATATAAAATAATGAAGTTAGTTAATACTTTATGGCGTGCCAGATTTAGCCTTTATTGGTTCGACAGGGAATCATCAACTTGATTTATTTGAACTTTCCATCGACTTCTTCTGCAATGAATGTATACCATTATATTATTTATATAATTGCTTGTCAATGCTTTCACTACACGTGTCATTACAATTACCTACGTGTTGCTAATTTTGTTATATTAACAAAATATAGTACTTCATAGTAGTCGGTTATTACAATCACGTCCGGAGTAACAAAAACATACTTATATATCATTACTGTCATGTGCTAACTTTTGAATTGTGAATTGCCATGTACTACTTTTGAATTGTGAATTATAGTGTGCTACTTTTGAATTTTGTGAATTGTAGTGTGCTACTTTTGAATTGTGAATTATAGTGTGCTACTTTTGAATTTTGTGAATTGTAGTGTGCTACTTTTGAATTTTGTGAATTGTAGTGTGCTACTTTTGAATTGTGAATAGTCATGTGCTACTTTTGAATTGTTAATCGTCATGTGCTACTTTTGAATTGCGAATTGTCATGTGCTACTTTTGAATTGCGAATTGTCATGTGCTACTTTTGAATTGTGAATAGTCATGTGCTAGTTTTGAATTGTGAATTGTCATGTGCTACTTTTGAATTGCGAATTGTCATGTGCTACTTTTGAATTGTGAATCGTCATGTGCTACTTTTGAATTGTGAATTGCCATGTGCTACTTTTGAATTGTGAATTGTCATGTACTACTTTTGAATTTTGTGAATTGTAATATGCTACTTTTGAATTCTAAATTGTCAGGTGTACTTTTGAACTGTGAATTGTCACGTGCTACTTTTAAATTGTGAATTGTCATGTGCTACTTTTGAATTGTGAATTATCATGTGCTATTTTTGAATTTTGTGAATTGTAGTATGCTACTTTTGAATTGTGAATTGTACTGTGCTACTTTTGGATTGTGAATTGCCATGTGCTCCTTTTGAATTGTGAATTGTCATGTGCTACTTTTGAATTGTGAATTGTCATGTGCTACTTTTGAATTGTGAATTGCCATGTTCTACTTTTGAATTGTGAATCGTCATGTGCTACTTTTGAATTGTAAATTGTCAGGTATACTTTTGAATTGTGAATTGTCACGTGCTATTTTTAAATTGTAGCATTTCTAGAAATTAAAAAGTAGTTCGACATACCAATCAAAAAATAAAAAAAAAAACTTTTTCTCGTAAATATTATCATCCATCCGGTAAAATAAGTTTCATTTACCACCCTGCATCGTTTTATTTAATGTTTTATGTCTGGTGCCATTTTGCAGGTAATTGACATGGGAAGTTTAAAGCTGCATTTAGTTTTTCAATTTTCTGAATTTTTTTTTTTTTTGTTTTTTTTTTGTTTTTTTTTTTTGATTTTCTAAAAATGTATATTTTTTAAAAATAGATATCTTCTTACCACAATCCGTGGTAATTGTGAATCGTCATGTGCTACTTTTGAATTGCGAATTGTCATGTACTACTTTTGAATTGGGAATTGCCATGTGCTACTTTTGAATTGGGAATTGCCTTGTGCTACTTTTGAATTGTGAATCGTCATGTGCTACTTTTGAATTGTGAATTGCCATGTGCTACTTTTGAATTGTGAATTGCCATGTGCTACTTTTGAATTGTAAATCGTCATGTGCTACTTTTGAATTGAGAATTGCCATGTGCTACTTTTGAATTGTGAATTGTCATGTGCTACTTTTGAATTTTGTGAATTGTAGTATGCTACTTTTGAATTGTAAATTGTCAGGTGTACTTTTGAATTGTGAATTGTCACGTGCTACTTTTGAATTGTGAATTGTCATGTGCTACTTTTGAATTGTGAATTGTAGTGTGCTACTTTTGAATTGTGAATTGCCATGTGCTACTTTTGAATTGTGAATCGTCATGTGCTACTTTTGAATTCTGAATTGTCATGTGCTACTTTTGAATTGTAAATTGTCATATGCTACTTTTGAATTGTAAATTGTCAGGTGTACTTTTGAACTGTGAATTGTCACGTGCTACTTTTAAATTGTGAATTGTCATGTGCTACTTTTGAATTGTGAATTATCATGTGCTATTTTTGAATTTTGTGAATTGTAGTATGCTACTTTTGAATTGTGAATTGAACTGTGCTACTTTTGGATTGTGAATTGCCATGTGCTCCTTTTGAATTGTGAATTGTCATGTGCTACTTTTGAATTGTGAATTGTCATGTGCTACTTTTGAATTGTGAATTGCCATGTTCTACTTTTGAATTGTGAATCGTCATGTGCTACTTTTGAATTGTAAATTGTCAGGTGTACTTTTGAATTGTGAATTGTCACGTGCTATTTTTGAATTGCGCATTTCTAGAAATTAAAAAGTAGCACGACACACCAATCAAAAAAAAAAAACAAACTTTTTCTCGTAAATATTAACATCCATCCGGTAAAATAAATTCCATTTACCACCCTTTATTTAATGTTTTATGTCTGGTGCCATTTTGCAGGTAATTGACATGGGAAGTTTAAAGCTGCATTAAGTTTTTCAATTTTCTGAATTTTTTTTTTTTTTAATTTTCTAAAAATATATTTTTTTTAAAATAGATATCTTCTTACCACAATCCGTGACATTCATTTTCTTAAATTTTATTTCTTTTAGCTGTAAATAAACGGAATCCTCTAACCGGTTGGTCAGTGTTTTACGATGGTAATTATGAGCTTGGAGCATGCGCACGGATGTACGGAAAAACCCTAGAATCGAAGGTGAAACATGACAGATTGCATTTCATTAATATCCAGATGTATTTGAATTGGTGTTATGTATCCCTTACCAAGTCACAAATGACAAATTCAACGAAGTTCTGTGTTTAATTTATCGTATTTCACCGTTTTGAAAGTTGTGTTTAAATGACCCGGGTTTTGATGACGTAACCATGTTCTAATATTAGATCCCAAATGCTGCATCTTGCTGGGTAAATACTGTAATTTCTGTATTTGTTCGAGCTTTTATCGTTGAACCAAATGTAACATTGTTCATTAGGAACACCATTAATTAGATTAGCACCGTTTTAATTTTTTCTTTGGAAAACTTAATGCAGCTTTAATTGACGATTCACAAATGTAGGAGTATTATCTCTGCTTGTAAAATATTACAAAACAATTTCTTTGCCGAGACCGCAAGGGACTTTGAATAGTTTCTGTTGAGGCCTTGGTAGTTTTCCTGTCATGTCACATTCTACACGAGAGGTAATTAACAATGCTTATGTACACATGCCAGTAAAACATAGAACTACATCAGAATTATGAATAATAATGTTAATAAGGAGACTGTTTAAAAAATATTTTATGGAGAATATTCCATAACATTTTGGCTTCTAACTAATGATTTATTGATATAAGTGTTCTGTATTATTTGTATTACGACTACAACGATAAAGTCAAATCAAACACGATGAAAGGATAACCAGAAAAATTTACATAAAGAGCATGCTCTTCAACGTCTAAAATGAGAATGAAAACTACCACGGAATCCATATAAAGTATGTAGACCAATACACTATATTAAAGACTTTAGATCACAAGCAAATTTTACATCTCTGAATGAGGCAATATTAACGTCAAAGGGAAAAACTTGTTTTTTTTTTTTTTTTTGTCAACATTTTTCTAGCTGATGTTTTTACGTTGTCATGACGATATAAACTTCCTTGAATTTATTTTGTTAATCAATTTTTTTATTTTTTACATTAGGATTTGTATTTTTAAAACAAAGACAAACGGAAAAAAACCATTTATTGTATCGCCAGATAAATAACTATTTGCGCACAGAACCAAACCTAATAAATTGGACATTTAAAAACATTTACAAACCTTTAACTAACATAAAAAGTATATAAAAGTATACCTGGAATCAGAAGTCCATTAACCCTTAGCTGTTTTCTAATACGAACACTTCAGAGAAGACATCATTTTCAAACAAAACAAACTGTGTTCATATTTAGGGTTTGATATATTTAACAATCGAACTGTTTTAAAATGGTGTTCATTGTCAGTATGAAGGCAACAACTTTGCAAGCAAACGGAATAACGCGCGTTATTCCGTTTGCTTGCAAAGTTGTTGCCTTCATACTGACAATGAACACCATTTTAAAACAGTTCAATTGTTATATTTTCGTAAAATATTGTTTTAAAACATTATTCATTAATTTTAAGAATAAAAAATTCCCATCTATAACACATGCACATCGGGGGAGTCCAGTGGACGCAACAGCTAAATTTAAGACCGAGAACAACACATTATAAATCCGCAATATTTTAATTTGGGGTAACAACGGGGAGTTTTGGTTTGAAAAATTATAGTGTTATCAGGTATTTTGATGGGATTTTCTCGATTTTTCATTAACATAATGAATTTTTTAAGAATATTGGATATAAGATAATATATACATTTATATATAAAATTGAATATCAACGATAAATGTGTTGTTATTTGTGGACTATATTTCGGTCGAAAATCAGGTGCACCCGTGTGGTCCCATTTCAATTTACAAAGAAGCTTGGAGTAAAAGATTGCTGGCTATATGACGGAAGTGAAATTTGTGAATCTGAAACGGGAAGGGGGAACTGTAGCAGAGGTGTCATGTGCTTATTTTGAATTTCTATTAAAATAATGCATTCAAAATCAGCACATGACAACTAGCTGTCATGTGCTGATTTTGAATGCATTATTTTAATAGAAATTCAAAATCAGCACATGATAGAGGGATAATTTTCAATGGCCAAGCATGTGAGTTTCGAATCTGCAATATGCCAGTAGATAGGGATTTACCGAGAGTTTTTTTTTCTGAAGTGTCGACATTGTTAGGTTGAGATTCACTCTAACATTATGTGCCGAGCTTCATACTCGGTATCATTCAAATGTGGACAGCAAAGCAATGAGAAGTTTTCTTATTTTTTTACGCCTGGTGCGGCGCAAATATCTCTCAAAGTTTAGAAAATTATCCTAAGCAAGGAGTTGTGTAGTACTTAAACCATGTATTCTACTTTTGAGGAGTTCCTATTGTATCCCTTGTAAAGTGATTAAAAGCATATAGCTGATTTTTCATATTTTTTATCAACAAACACCGCATGTGAAACGGACAATTTTCACTGGATGTGGCATACATGCGTGAATCTAATTGCAATTGAAATTAACATCACTTGAAATTTGAAACCCGCGAGACACGAAATTAACATTTGATTTACAAGTAGTACCATTACACATTGTCTCAAAATAATAGGGGATGTAGCAGCTTTGTTAAGGTAGGAAGATTTTTTAAAGATCCGATTATTCAAGAATTTTTTGTGGTTTGATGCTTTTGACAGATCTGTTGTTCTTTCAACAGGCCATCAAAAACACCATTTGATTTTTTGTCCCTCACATTGTCAATATTACGGTGAATATCAGCCAGGTGTCTATGTTATTAAAATTTTATTTGATTAATTTCTTTGATTTTACTTTGTTAAGTTTTGTAAATGCGTTTTTCAAGCTTATCTCGAATATAAACGAAAGTGACTTGATAGCCATGTTTGTTTACCTATGGTAATGTAGTTCCGGGTTTTATATTGCATTTTACATGTATTCATATATGGAGAGACAATATTTTTGGCGTTCATTGTCAAGAATGAAGGCAACGGCTCTCAAGCTTGCAGCTATGGGAATTTCACAAGGCAAATGAAAATATGAGGGTACACACACACACACACACACACACACACACACACACACACATCAGACTGGATTGTGGAAGGAAATCGTATTGGTGCTAAATGTTGACATGGAGGGGAATAAATTAGGAACTTCAGAACTTTTTTAAGTTTTTAACACTGATTCCCTTATGTTAGTTGATTTTGTTTATTCCATGCACAATGAAGTGTCCTAGGATAAAGTTTAGATTTCACCACTTAGGATTGAGACCAGGAGATATGAACAAAATCGTACTTATTTTAACTGTGTAAATTGTGTTGAGTCAGACTAAGGGTGAGGAGGCTTTTTCTTTTTAAAGATTATTATTCTAAACGAAAAAGGGACATAAATCTTTTACAGTTTATATTTTGTTACTTTTGAGACAGAAAGTTTTAAACGTTCTTTATTAAAAACAAAAATTCCCAGGATTTACAAATAATTTTATACTTACATATTATTACCAACATAACCTTTGCTACATCATATTCGGCATTTGTGTTTCTTCCACTAACCTGACTTTGGTTACACATATCAGTTTTGACCTAACATAAAAAATGCTTTGTTACATCATTTCATTTCACAATGAAATTAAAAACAGAGTTCTATACAAAAAATATGTGTTGGACACGTCATTCTCGCTTCTTAGTAAATATATTTCTCTTAGTAAATATATTTTTCATTGTTGCTCAGGATACTATTTGTCGTCAAAAAAAAAAAAAAAAAAAAAAAAAAAAAAAAAAAAAAAAAAAAAGAAGAAGAAAAATGTCTATAGAGCCTATTTGAACATTTTTGACAGGGAGGTAAATGCTTAACGCTTAAATTAAAACAAAAACTTCGATTTCTTAATTGGATCAGAACTCAAAATATAGGAAACTACTAGGAAAACGTTGCTATGTTAAACCAATACATACACGTCATGAAACACGATATGACTTTATTACATTGTAACAACAATAGAATAGCATCTAAATCACAGAACTCTTACTATTTATAATTATAATTTTCATCATGTATTTTCATATTGGCCACAGTTGTTTGGCCAAAGTGTGGTGTATTGCCTACGAGGCCGATATCCAATTGCCAATATAATACGGTGAAGCCAAAAAACTGGGTCTTTATGAAAACACTTGATGAATGATGATTTTAAATTGACACTTTCTGTAACTAGAAATAGTTTTAATTTGTACTTATCTCAAAAGATTTATTTCAAAAAGCAATAAGTGGTCAGCCATTAAAAGTGAAATGAGTGATGAATCTTTGCACGCGGTCAAAGATCAATTTTTATAATTTTGGTTCAGGTTTATTTCATATTGGTGAGGTTTATATTCTTGGCAAATTTTGTAGGCAGAATTTTAAGTATTTTTCAATCTATTAATGATTAAAATTAAATTATGTTCATATGGTGTTATGCTCTAATTTGATAATATGGTACTTACCTTTTTATAGATACTGATATAAGAAAAAAGAAAAATTGCAATAGGAATTAGATAATACAGTATTATTAAAACCAAATTAATAGACACGTCCTTTGGGCCATTGCTTCTCCAGTTTACGGAACACGATGTCCCAGCTCCCTCTAGCGTGTATGAGCTCCAACCAATTAAGGGGAAAGCCGCCATGACAAAACTGGAAAAACAGGAGGCCAAAATCAAAATAATGGCACTTCTCTTATGTATTCTGTATTGTGGTTTAACTATAACTATATAACGACTGACTGCAATCACTGATAATATGGTGATGTTATTGAGCCCTATAAAAGTCATTAAAAAACCGTAATATATACACCCCTTCTGACAAAAAATCCACCGTGTGTTAAAAGATGCTACGGCAGCCATTGGTATTCCAAATATAGACATAATAAAATCTAAAACGGCTAAATTCATTACAAAATAATTGGTCGGTCTTCGTAATATTCTTCGTTTATAAAATATGAATATAGACACAAAGTTTAGAAATGATCCTAAAATAGTTGCAAATGTTAAAATTGTTCCGATAATCATATATCCTGAATATGGCAAAATATCTTTAAATTCGCTCTGTATTTCATCCATTTTAAGTCACATGCCTCAGAAAAAAGTCACAGACATCGCTAAATAAAATAGTATTATTTCGTCATCTCTTCTGTTACGAACATTCACAGTGCTCTATTACATTTTAGTATTACCTTAGGCAATTCCCTTTTAAAAAGAATTTCAAGAAACGGTCTACCAACTGCTTGTAGGGGTTCATTAGACCTTATACAGTTATATACTTGACAATATCTGTAGAGCTGTTCAACTGTCTATCGACTGGTCATTATCAGAGGAATAAATAGAAATAAAGAAAACTGAAACTATTAAATGTCTTTTTTTTATAATACAAAAAAACCCCCATTATATATAAATCCAAAGTAACACGAAGCCTTGTCATTCGTTAAAGAGAATTAAATGTTACTAGTAGAAATGACTCATTTTCAACTTTTTTGTACAATTTTTAAAAATCATCTTATGGTATTTAACAAGTGGTAAGAGGATACATAACATAGTTTGTTTCAGACATAAGCTACTTTTGATATGGACAATAAGATCTCGACACCTTAAGTCGTTATGGATTTGGATGTTCTATTATGGAATGATTTTGTTTTAATTAACTGGTAATTTTGAATAACTGGCTTTTTGAAGTCTTAAATTTTCCTTATATTTTATTCTTGAAAAAGAAAATGCACACTTACTATAACCATTATCATTGTTGATTGTATCATACCAAGTTTTTAGTTTTAAATTCAATTTTCAAAACTTAATCTTAACAGTGGAAAATTTTTATATCTTTAACAAAAACAGTACCATGTGTAAAATAATCCGTTCTCTTGCGACAAAAAACGTTAACGTTAACAGCAGGTGTTGATTTCCCTGACGAGAATCAAGTAAAAAGAAAGTGTGTTGCAAGATGAAAGATTGTTTCCGTGAATGTTTTCGTCATTTTAAAGAATTTAAAGAGACACAAGCGTTTACATGGCCGTAACAAAAATTGTAAAACTGTGTTGCAACTAAGAAGAATTGCACGTTGAAAGAAAATATAAATGGTTAAAAACTTAAATTTTATTCTGTTGAATAAAAACTGAAAAAGGGATGAACAACTGGCGTCGAGAATTCAGGTCAGAGTACATTGCAACATGTATAAAAAAAACAAATAAATAAATAAATAAATAAATAAAAACATGCATAACAACAATAATACTAAATAAATCATTCTTAAACCTAAATTATGTTTATGTTCAGTTAAAACGTACTAATTATAAAAATAATTGAGAGAAAAGGAACAATATGACAAAATTGTTCATAAAACAGAACAATAATACGAAATATTATTTATAAAAAAATACAAGACAGAAATTTATTCGATTAAAAGAGAAACGCACACAGAGAGAGAGAGAGAGAGAGAGAGAGAGAGAGAGAGAGAGAGAGAGAGAGAGAGAGAGAGAGAGAGAGAGAGACGTACAGCCATCTCAAACTGATTTTTTTTTTAAATTTAAATAATACTTTTCAGAAGTAACACATGACAATAAAAAAAGTAGTGATTGGTGTTAGAAAACGAGGTTTTAAAATCGCCGAAGGTATTTTGAATTTAGAACAGTTAGATAAATATACAGAACTGAATAATTCCGTATTGTGGTAAGCGAGGGGGGGGGGGGTCTCAGTGAAATAAGAAAATGTAGAGCGATTGTTTGAATTCTCGATAGTAAACAAAATAATAACATAAAAATACATAAATAAATATGTATGTGAATGGTGAAGTTGGTGTAATACTTTTTATCAGACACAAGTATTTTCTAGAATTAATAGGTTTGTTAGAAGATAAACATTAAGAAAAAGATAATTGATTTTTATGAGCGGATTTTTTTCAAATGTAGGCCTACTGTCATCTTATTTCTTCTGATTTATCAAAATATTTACCTGACAAGTTAAACATAAGGACCCAGTTGTTCAAGGTCTGATTGGTTTAATCACTGATTAACACGGATTCAAAACATAAATAATAAATCAACACGCCATCATGTTTTATAACAAAATGCGTTAGCTTGATGAAATTTTATCCGCATACAATATTGTCTGTAATTATGTCACAATACATTTGAAATAATGCAAAACTAAAATTTTGACTAATTACATGATAAACTAGTCAAGTTTTGAACAACTAGACTTACGCTTCATATCCACTGTCAGAATCTGACTGGACTCCAATACACGCCTTCAGCTGCTTTTTAATTATATAACTAAAAACTAGATATATTTAGGGTGCAGTAGTTTAAGAATCGCGTTCTTATACTTGACAAATAAATTCTAGATTTTTTTTCTTTAAAGAATCTGTTTTCAGGTCTTTCACGGCAAAATTTTCTTTTTTCTCTGTTGGTTAAAAATGCTTGAGAATCTGTTGATATATCTGTACTTCTTATCTCCCTTTGACTATCTAGTTAATACAGCCATGCATTTAATGTATGTGTTCTTTGAGGAGCCGGGGGGGGGGGGGCGGTGGGTGTCTAGTTGACGCAGAAGAGAACAAGAAAACATACAAAGAATTTAAATAAAGAATAGATTAAGTATATGTAACCAGGTGATATGTAAGTATTATGTGTGAGTGCTGCAGTTGTGTCATGTATGTAATAATGTCTTTGTTCCACGTGTATTTGTTTATATATATTTGTTGTATATGTTTACTGGACAATACTGACGTAACGGCGACCTATGACCTTAACCTTGACCTGTCAAATCACGGTGCATGCTGGGTTATCACACCTATTTCCGCCATCATTTCACCATTGTAAAATAGTGTAAAAGGGAGTGAGAATTGGTAACACATTGCAACATTTTAATTGCCTTGTTTGATACTGCAAAGTAATAATCAGACGTCCTGTAAGCTTTCTGTTATTTTTATTTATCTAGATTTTCAGATAATTTATGTTTTAAAGTATTAGACTAATATTGTTGATCGTCTTGAGATAATTCTGTCGGTAATTTGATCTTTTAATTTATATATTGTAGGTTAAATTTGTACATAAATTAGTTTGTAAGCTGTACAACATATTGGTAGATGTAAATAAATTTATAAAACAAAACCATCGGAGTCACTTAGTTTTGAATATAATGGAACCCCGGGTTGCATATACATGCATTTCAAATTTTAACCCCCTTTGTTAACCTAACTAAGATGATCATCAATTCCCGGGAGATCAAATCAAATTATATCATAAAAAAATTATTTCAATGGTAATATCATAAGAATATCATTTTTGAATTTAATCATAAAATACATTAAAAATGGTAAATGAATATTGTCGTCCGAAGTAGTTTTTTATCCAATATAAAAGCACACCTTTGTCACAATGTACCGACCCTGTACAACCTTCGTCGATTGTGATCTCCAGACTTATGACCCTTTACAAATGCCTTTGGTTTTAACAGTTGACAGTACTGAAACCGTATAATCTGAAAAGACCGTAGAATGGCCTTTAAGCGTGCGTTTTTCCTGCAAGATCGTCTTAAATTGTTAAAAATTCGGGTAAATCGCGAAACTGTTGAGGTGGAAATTATCATTCCTATCTCAAAATATGGTGGAATTGCATGACACGTGGAAACACATTATTTAATTGGATGGTTCGAAAAACTTCTTGTGCATTTCAGTTACACGTGTAATTAAAAAAAAACATACATGTAGTTATTTCTTCAAACAATATTGTTACAACGTCCCAGAGGGTCCTCGGGTCACTTTCATAAAAACAACATCATTAAGTCATGCGAGGAGGCATCATTTCTAGAATTTTCAAATGATGTAGTAGGGATATTTCCAAAAGCCTTTCAAACAGAGTGTCGCATGTCCTAATTCTATAAACTGAGCAACTATGGTATACATGAAAAATCAAACAACAGCCAATACTTGAATGAAGTTCTTAGCGACAGGTCTCTAATCGTAATAGCAGAAGGATGAGAATGACACAGGGTTTATGTATAGTTAAGTGTCTAACAATGACCCAAACCTATTATTTAAATACATTAACAACAAAATGTCCCGGATTCCACGTTAAGATTTTTTTGTGACAAGCAGTCACATGTAGATCACTCTGATAATTAAATATTGCAAGAGGTTATGAATGAATCAGGTAATTATGGAAATGAATATCTATCTGAACAAATCTAAACCATCACTTAGCAAAAATGGACAGAAAATATGCTTTTAATTACAAAATTGGTCTTAATCTAAACGTTCAAATTCTGAAAACCAACAATAATAATCTTGACTTGGCAAAGCACATAAAACATATGTAAAAAGCAATTAAACAGCAAATTTACTGCTTCCACTAATCAGGCCACTTAATGTTCAATTAAAATTAACAAGGGAAACCTGACTACATCATAGACTTTCTTGCCTATCAGATTCTCTAACAGTAGATTTGGCGGAAACTTGATTACTCACACCTACCAGATCCTTGACTTTTCAACTAAACAGAAACATCAAACAGAAAATTTTGCCTAACAGGATGGCAGAAGAAGCTGAGAAGACTAGACTTCAAATCAACATTGGGAAGACAGAGGTCATGAGGGTCAACAACAAGAAGAAAGATCCAGTGCAACTACACCAGGAGAACATCAAGGAGGTTGAAAAGTTTGTCTACCAAGGCAGTGTTGTCAGTAAAGATGGGGGATGGATAGGCCACACACTACGCAAGCCTACAACCAACATCCCAAGACAGGCTCTTGATTGGAATCCACAGGGGAAAAGGAAAGCTGGACGTCCAAAACAGACCTAGCGCAAAAGCATTGAGGCAGAAACGAGGGCGGCCGGATTGACATGGACAGAACTGAAGAGGACCTGCCAGAACCGGGTGTGCTGGAGGAGTGTCGTTGCAGCCCTATGTTCCACACGGAATGAAGAGGATTAAAGTAAAAAAGTAAAAAAAAAAAAAAAAAAAAAAAAAAAAAAAAAAAAAAAAAAAAAAAAAAACAGGATGACATAACCTAAACGGTCGATTTTACGAAAAATATCACAAGTAACCAATAAAATTTGAGAAATTTACAAAAGGATATCATAAACAATAATTATCGTATGTGTAAACCAAACACCTGCCATAAAAAAGCAAGTTTCAAAAATTCCCGGTCATTTAACCGGTAGAATGATTTGTTTTAAACTTTGCCGATCAAACCGGCAATGACCTACATTCAAGCAGACATTATTTATCTTAGCCTGTAAATGAACATACAGCTCATAATCTGTCTAGTTTAAACAGAAGTAAAAAGACGTTTATAAAAATTGAAAATATAAAATGTGACCTGAGCGAATTTGTGAATTCTGAAATAACAAGACGAGTATCGTTATTTTTCCATAAATAGTTGATAAGTTAAAGGAAATACAACCTGTACATAAACGTTCTCAGATATTACATCTTAAAAATAACAACAAATTAAAACCATTGAGATAGGGTAATAGATTTATTGAGTTTTACACCCAGGTCGGGGTTCTTTCGCTTTAAATTTAAAGATGTGGTTCTTCGGGAAAAAAACTAAAGTTCACCAAGAAAATCAACAATCTTCAGCAAGGTAACTGACATGACACTATAGCTTTTGTCTACTTAGGCAGACTACTAGATCTACTTCGAAGATATTATAATAATGTTGTTTAATAATAATGCTTTGAGAAAAAAGTATTTTCTTTTTAAAATTAAATGACATTCAAATTTAAAATTCAAATATAAAATGGATAAATTTTGAAAAAAAAATATGACTAAGCACTCCTGTTCAGAAATTAGATCAAATTTATCAAATTTTGTTCTCAAATTTCAAGCTGTTACATAATCTCTCATAAAAGTTAAATAGTCTTTGGAACGATTCAGTACCCCAAAACTTTGTAGAACGTTTGTAAATTTAAATCTATCAGTTTACATAACTTAAATGTTAACCTCACCAAGTATTGTTGAGTGTTTAATAGGAACAAACAAGAGTTTTACAAATTAAACTAGTAAGAAGGGCAGTTTTGCACACAGACAGAGGATGTTGTATAGGTAAGTTAAATGATTTATTTATTTATTTTATTTTATTTTATTTATTTATTTTTTTATTTTTTATTAATTTATTCATTCATTATTATTATTATTATTTTTGTAAATTGCATTTCTAAGGGGTTTGGTGGCCGAGTGAACTATTACATTGTCTTATGGGTCAAAGTCCCTCTTATCGACTAGGCACGGATGTTGTTCGGATAGATCCTAGTATGTCGACTAGGCACGGATGTTGTTCGGATAGATCCTAGTATGTCGACTAGGCACGGATGTTGTTCGGATAGATCCTAGTATGTCGACTGACTTGTCAAAAGTCGATCGATTCTCTGGACAATCTAGTATCGTCCTCCGTTGCAGAACTTAATAAGAGTGAATAGATTTTGGCGGAGGTGTAAAATACCACTTACCCTACATTTTAGACAGTGACGCTGTTATAAACTAAAAGTGAAAACAATCTTTACATCGCATAGAAAAATACCTATATGCCCACGTTATTGATTTTACTTACAATTGTGGTTAAGCATCTAGAAATCTCGGATATTTCCATCTCTCGGTTTCAATAATAACAGTGCAATGCTTGTTTTTATCGTTATTTACTAAATAATTCTATTTTTGCCTGTATAAAACAACAAATTATAATGCAAAGGATTTGTCATCGCTGTGGTGGCTATTATTACCCTACAAACTTCAACGAGTACATTTTGCAATAATTACCAAGCTATGCGCCCTTATCACGACAGAGGTCCCCTATGACTTGAAAAAAAAATACAACAAAGGATGTGCAACAACATCTGCCGTCACAATTGCCCTTAGCTGTTGACCTCATTGATTTACGTGTTGCTTTTGTCGTTCGGCGTTTGTTTAACTTTTTCCGCCATCGAAAATAAGTCATTTTGTTTTATTTCGACAACCATATACAACGGGCTGTTCCGGTCAAAACCCACGCCGCTAATTTCGAATCTGCTTTAAATTACATCATTCACCGGCTTCGTTAGATGGTTTCGAAAAAAATTACTTATTCGATTCTTTCATTAAATTGTTCAAAAAAAAAAAAAAAAAAAAAAAAAAAAAAAAAAAAAAAAAAAAATTCCGAGAATTAAAACCCGTCGTAATGTGTTTTGGTAGTGTGATGATAATCTTATACATGTATATAGTTAAGTAGAAAACCTGTAATATTGACACTTGCTAGCTGAATGCAGTATCATAGAGAATCTTGTTATATAATCTGAAGAGGCTTTAGCAACATGGAGTGATTACACGATTCATTCCCACTTAGCCAAGATGTTGAATTTTGTACCTAAAGGTAAGGTTTTAAATGTTTACTAAGTGAGAATTGATGTCAGTTGAAGGATTAGTCAAAACAAAAGGTTTTAATTACAGGTGTGAGTGTATAGTCTGTTTCTGGAAAATATGAAAATACTGATGTTTTATATTCTTAAGTGATACATGTATCACGTTACAATTTCATGTTAAACATCAGGGGGCAGGTTAATGAAACGTTATTAGATATGTCCTAAGACATGTCTTACGACCAACATAAGATAATCGTATGACATGTCATATCTTGTAAATAAAAAGTATCAAGTTTATCGTAGTAAGGACATCATTTCCATATCTTAATATCATCTTAACTTTTAAATATAAAATAGCTACACAAATATTTTTCTCAGCTAAAGAGAATTTTAAAAACTTAAATTAAATAAGAAAAATTAAATATGATTTAATTAAATTATAAAAAAATAATAAATATAAAAAAAGCCATATATATATATATATATATATATATATATATATATATATATATATATATATATATATATATATATATATATATATATTCTCAGAATTTGTATTATTTTATTTATTTATTTATTTATTTTCAACTTTTAATTTCGTTTTGTGTGACATATCTTAAAAAAATCGACCAATCATGGGTTAAAGGGTAAAATTGTGCTTTAAACACTCAAAAATATATAATAGCTCGCGTGATTTCACGGTTTGAAAATGAGTAGGAAAAGAAATCCAAATTTTTCAGAGACTGAAATTTAAACTTTAGTTGCTGAAGTTGAAAAAATAAGGAGTGTTGAAAAAAATTGCAAGAAATGGACCGCTTATGCTAGCACAACAAAGACCGAAGGCACGAAGGACGGATGGTGGTCCACCTCCAAAACAATTTCTTGATTGGAGGATAAAGTTGTGGGTGTCATAGGCGATAATGTTATTAAAGGTTTAGAAGGCAAAACAGATACCGGAATTGATGAGGAAGATGATAAAAGTAGCACATGACAAAACGATGGCCAAATCTACCAATCAAATCTCATCATCCCTAAATAGTAAGTGTGCTAATTGCATTACCTGAATATTCTCATGTCCCTGTCACGTGCATTATTTTTAATTCTGCATGTTTTAAATTATTTGAAACAAGAGACACGATTACACAATTATGAACCAAAGTGAAACCAAGAGACACTAATAAAGTAAAAAGCAATAATAATAGTAGATGTAGCTTAAATATGTATTTCGAAATTTAAATATTAATTAAACTGCTTAGAGAGAATCCACCATTTTAAAAATTCACCAAGACCAATAACGTTTGTATGTACTCCTTATATAGTTTTTTAAATACTGTCCAGTTTTCAAAGGATCTAATTGTCCCTTAACCATTACATAAACCTTAAGGTTTGTTTTATTGTTGAGATTAAAAGGAATTCTTATGATATGATATGTAATATGCATACTTGTATTTTAAAAATATGCATAAAATGTAAAATTTAAATGTAGATGAACTCAACTTATAAAGTATATGTGACAAATTAAACGTTACAAATATGAATGAAACTGATGCATTTAATTATTACAAATTTGAAAATGAGCTATGTAAAAAAATATGTTACAATTATCTTAAGATTGTCTTTAGACACCTAACTCGCTGTCGTAAATTTAGGATAGATTTTAAGACATGTCGCAAATTGAGACACCGCTGTAAACATGACTTAAGACTAAGATATGTCGTAAGACCATCATAAGATATATCTTAGTCCTAGGACACTTCCATAAACATGCCCCCAGGATTATATTCACTTTAAAATGAAAATTTGACTTTGTGCACATCAAGATGATATTTACAAGATAAATATTATACAATGACCCTCTTGATATGAATAAAAGAACCTTGACTGTTATAAAACACAATTAATCCACTCTCTATAATGCAATTATTTTCTTTAAAATATAACCTTATTCATTTATTTATTTATTTATTCATTTATTTTATTATTTTTTATCTATTTTCGAAAATAAAATGAATGAATGAATCAAAAAATAATGTTAAAAAGGGGGGAAATCTTTTACATTGTATTAAAAACAGATGAGCTATTTAAGTTGATTTTCTACTGCTTTACAAATTAATGAAGATTTACTTAGCATGTTAAAAAGTTAAAATGTGGTCTTAAAACTTACTGTTTACAAAATCAAATGGTATGGATATTCAAAACTTCTGGTGGTAATGACCATTTACTGGATTTGAAAATAAAAACCAATATTTATTTAATAGTCTGGCTATCTTTTGTTTGATTTGGAGGAAAACATTTGTGCAACAAATATAAATGCAAGGAACGGACTCAAAATATTGCTATTACCTTCCTCAAAATTAGGAAATTAGGAGACTTATTTAGTGTTGTGTTCTCATATCACACCTATAATATATGTTATTTCTTAAAAATTCAGTTTTGAAATAACTATACATATAAAGATTACAAAAGGTTTAATTTACGTGCAAAATGGATGATTTTTTTTGGAGTAAAATTTTACAATACATTATTGTTTTACAATACAGTTTCTAAATCTGAATAAAAACAAGAATGTTTTGTCTTTTTTGCCTATTTTACCCTGAAGAATAAAAATTAATTTGAATAAAATTTATAAATAATATTACATTCTTTAAAATAATTTCACCATATTATCATAGAAGTATCCTGGAAAAGACTAAAGCAAAAACTTTTACAGGTGAGATCTTAATTGTTTGTTTAACTATGTTGGCTAACTGGGGATGAGAAATTTTAAAATGTTGGCTAAGTGGGGAGACACCGATTACACCTGTGTACATAACTTCTTACAGTTGTACAGGTAAGAACGACCATATGACATCATTTACCAAAACATGAAAAATTCTTTCCATTAATGAATATATTTAATATTGTTTTGTTATATAAATTTGTTACTCTGTAAACAAACTAAATAATTAATGTATTACTTTGGCTTAACATATAAACGAAAGACACCAATGTATTTCTTAGGCTTTTCTTTATTTAAAATCTATCAATGTTTCTTAAAACTAAAAGGTATCAACTTTTTTTTATTTATATTATTTTATTTTATTTTATTTTATTTTATTTTATATAATGACGATATTTTTTTCGATTTTCTCTTTGATTTTTTAACAAAATTAGCCGGAGAAATATCACATGTATGTTGTGCTGTTTGATTACTACATAGTTCTGGTCTGGTAAAATAAAATGACTTAAACTTGAGTCCTCAATTATAATATATGATTGTAAACAAACTGCAAAAAATCAGCTTAAGACAAGTTGAAGAAACATGTTGAATGTTAAAAAGCCACACAGGCAAAATAACGTCATACGTCGATATTTCCGCGTTACGTTTTATTTCACTTAAATTTCGTCATTGAAGTAGTGTATTGGCTTGATTTTTTTAAATTTATTACTAGTATTTTATTTAATTAAGGATTGGTATAAAAAAAGCAATATTAAGTTATATGAATGATGAAAAATAAATAAAAATAATTAAATATAGTAAAAATAAAAACTGAAAAAAAAAATAATAAGAAGAAGATAAAATTTTTAAAAAGTTCTTTAACAAAACTTCAAGGTTAAATGCAAACAAAAAAGTAAGTTTAAATATGAACATACTGTCGTCAGCCTATATCTTCGTGGCCTATAAGATCGATTTTAGTCTGTTTAACAAGTTTAATATAGGTTTTGCTTTTTGCAATTTAATGCATTCTATTGTAATTTTTTTATCTAGAATTACAGTATTAAAATATATGATGAGAAATTTAATATGACTGGGATTTACACATGTGAATTATGAAAAGACGAATGCATGATGTTATTCCATTTTTCATGTTTACGGTTTATCTCTTATTACACCGACAGTGTGAGAAAAAGGCAATGGCATTCCTTATGCAAGTTGAATTATGTGAAGTTTACTAGAAAAGTAATAATTTAAACTTTTGTACAGGGTGATTTAAATTAATGTTATTTGTGGCTTATTTAAACAATGATATACGTATTTATGTAGCCATGGTTACAAAAGTAGTGGGATAGTACTATTACCACAATGACAGACAGTTGCTCTGGTGTAAGTCCAAAGTAGGGATTTTTATTATATATTAACTATCTAGGTCACAATGTGTAGATTTCACAAACAACATTTTATTGGCAAATTGATCAAAAGTTTATCTAAGTGCTTAAATAATAAATTTGGATTTTGTATTGGAGAAGAAATAGGCATAATAACAAAAATTATAACCCCAAAACAAACAATCATGTACTTAATACATAAATTAATCAATTATGATTTATTATTAAAAGTATATTATGAAATGATCAGCAAAATATCAAATGATTCTATGACAATACAATTTTATTATCGGATCTAAAAATGTGACAAATTAGGAATGTGTGTGCGACGTCGTTAACACACATTTTCGACTTCTCCTCCGAAAGTACTGAACAGATTTCAATGAGACTTGGTCAGAAGCATGTCTGGGTTCGGTGCAATTCAGATTTGTTCGTGGCGTTGCAATGGCTACCAAAACTAGACCAAGGTGACCTATAGCTAGGGGTGCAAAAATCTTTAAAAATCTTCTCTGAAACCAATGATGGGAGAAAAAATCTGATATAATATTTGGCTTCTCTAGAGTCTTAAGCCTGTAGTTTGTTCATTTCGTGAAATTCGGTCGAAAAATGGGTTACTCATTTTTGCGTTAAATTTCGAAATTATCTTAAAAATGCTATATCTCGATTATTTGCAAAGATAATGACTTGAGGTCTTCAGTTTTGATATCAACTTGAAATGTCCTTTAAAATGAGGTCAAGGTCACGACCTATTTTTTGACCTTTGAGTTTTTAGTACTAAATAAGCTGTTTTTTTCAGATATTTTATGCATATTATGTTTCAAAATTGATAAGGATGATAAGATCTAATGATATGTTAGATTTTTAAAAAATCAGAAAATAACTTTTTGAAGTTATTGTCCCACAATATGGTAATTTTTTGCAAATTTTGCTGTTTTTGACATTTTAAAAAAAAACTGTTATAAGTAGGTAATAAAATAAATTGTGAAAATGTTCAACATGACAAGATCTGGCAAGGTAGCAAGTTTTGTAGCTATATGTTAATCCATGTAAGAGTTGTTGTCCCTGAAATATTGATTTTCTTCAGAAATTTCGCTGGTTTTGAGTATTTTCTTGAAAAGCAATTATAAATGGTTATTAACAATAGATGCAAAAATGTTCAGCACAACAGAATCTAACAATGTTGCAAGTTTCGTAAATATATGTTTATCCATGTAAGAGTTGTTGCCCTTGTAATAATGATTTTTTGCAAATTTTGCTGTTTTTGACCATTTTCTTGAAAACTTTTATAGATGGATAATATCAATAAATAATAAAAATGTTCAGCACGAAATGATCTTACAATGTAGCAAGTTTGGTGTCTTTATTTTAATCTATGTATAATTACCCCTGAATTATTGAGGTTTTTTTTTTGTTTTGAAAACTTTTATTTGATGGATAATAACAATAAATTGCAAAACTGATCAACATGGCAAAATCTCGCGAGAGAGTAAGTTTTATGATAATATCATAATCCATGTAAGAGTTGTTGCCCCTGCAATACTAATTTTTTGCACATTTTGCTGTTTTTGACCATTTTCTTGAAAACTTTAAGAGATAAATCTTAACAATAAATTGCATAAATGTTCAGCATGACCACATCTAACACGGTAGCAAGTTTTGTATTTATATATTAATCCGTGTAAGAGTTGTTGGCTCTAAAATATTAATTTTTTCGCAGATTTTGTTGTTTTCGACTATTTTCTTGTAAACTGTTGTCATTTTCAAAATTTTGAATTTTTCAAAAAGAAATATTCAAAATTTTGCTCATAACACTATTATAGATAGATGACAACAATAAATTGCAAAATCTAGCAATTTTTTAATACTATATTATATTCCATGTAAGAATTGAAATACATTTGTATAATTTTTTGT
>JARBDR010000059.1:45000-47868 GCA_029721355.1 Tegillarca granosa
AATTATGATACATGTCCACATAACATGATAATGATGTAATTCACTGATTAAGCTAACCAAAGTTTAGAAAATAGCTGCCTTTCACATATACAAAATAGATAGGGATAATCAGTTATATACAGATCATTGTTGTTAACTAATAATTTTGGAGAACATGCACTCACTCGTCACAAGAGGTAGTGTGAACTCTTTAAAAGCATCTAACTACATAACCGGAGAAACATGGAGGAAACAAACGACCCCCCCCCCCCCCAAAAAAAAAAAAAAAAAAAAAAAAAAAAAATACTGCCTAAGTAGGACTCAAACTAAGACACTTCATTCTCTAAGCAGATGCTTTAGACTACTTTGCGATCTAGTCTTCCTCTCGGTTCCAAAACCGTTCGAAATAAATAGTATTCATATTAAAATTTGTCATTGTAGGATTACTATGTGACAGCACACACAACTGTTCTGTGGTAAAATATAACATAACACAGAGGTTATGGCCTGATCATTGTGTTATCAACAGTACATCGGCAGATATAAGTTCCAAGCTTACAAGATCGTTCAATGATCTAATTATCAAAAAGGCTACAACTGCCAAGGTATGAGTAATGTGACAATGATACATGTATTATAGTTGAACAAGCTGCAGTGTCATGTGCCTATATATTTTTTTTTAAAAAGACAAAAGTTTTAAAAATAGCACATGGCAACTAGTTGTCAACTTTTGAAAACAGTTAGAAAATTTAGCGCATGTCGCCATATTTTGTCTATATCGGTTAATTGCATTTACCAATATTAGATTCTAACATGTGCCACACTATATATTATTTATATAATTTTAGTGTCAACTACATGACAACTATGTCAACATATTACTACGAGTGCATATCCCCCATGGAAACATGTATGTGCAATCATGATAAAATATCTCTCAATGTGGGTCCTGCCCTTGTAAAACTAGCAGTAAAGCAATGTGGTTTTTAAGAAACTTGAGACTACTTCGTCTGTCACCAAATCTTTCTCTCGATGCCAAGAACAATTCCGAATAAATAGTATTTTATACAATAATTTATCTTTTTAGGACGTTTTTGGAGCCTTGTATTTAAGACTCAACCTGAGATTCAGATCATTCCTAACAAGGTTACAACCAAATACCTTGCGAATCTGTCCAAAAGTTACCGAATTTTTCAATCTTAACAATAACGAATTCTTAAACCCCCCCTCTCTCTCTCTCTCTCTCTCTCTCTCTCTCTCTCTCTCTTATAAACACACACGCGCGCGCGCGCGCGTTAAGTATTTTCACCATTAAATAGCTTCGATTTGTCGGGTAAAATAAAGCAGTTTCTGAATGTTGAGCTGCTTATAAAGGTACGACTTGTAAAGGTAAGAATTCAACATTTTACATAAATAGTTACAATTTCTTTTTATCACCTTTTAGGTCGATTCCTATTCGGCTTTTTATGATAATGGAAAGTTTACACACACAGAGTTAGATGGAATATTAAAATCTAGTAAAATTGATACAGTGTTTGTTGTGGGTCTAGCAGAAGATTATTGTGTTTACTATACGTCAGTCGACGCAAAAGAATTAGGTAGGTGTTTTCATTGTTTTCCATTTTTTTTATTTATTGGCTCCCGAATTTCACAGCGTTTAACACAGAATCAGTTACTTTTACATCCCAGAACTGACCTCAAAGATATTGAAATAATTTGGAGGTGCTTCCATTGTTTTACAACCAGTCATTTTTTAAACATAAAAATTGTGTAAGTCCTTTTCTTTACTTTTACGTGTTTAGTTGCAGTATGTTCATTGATTACCTAGCGGAGCTATTCTTCAAACTCAATCTTCAATTTTAACTTGTTATTTGAACCACTAATAGAGAAGGGAAGTCTCACTACTTGGAAAGATCATTCTTTCTGAGCTTGTTTCGCTATCTACATGCTATGATTGCCTACATATTAATTTTTCTTTTGCAGTTTTCTAATACAATGTTTTTGTTAATTAACAGGATATGAGACATATTGGTAGAAACGCTTCTAGAGGCGTGTCTCTGGACACAACAAGGGATGCCCTAGCTAATATGAGAAAAAAAGGTAATAAATAATTTGTAAATGTTATCCTATTTTCAATTTATTTTGTACATGAATAAGATTGTACAAGTATTGACTTGCCCTGGTTTAAAATCATGGCCGTACAAATCCTAGTATAAGATTGTTGTGAATTCGCTTGCTCAAGGTATTAGAAAATAAATTTCTACGGGATTTACGGTTTTCATAATCGTTTCAAAATGACAGCTTCATTGAGTTAAAATACTTCTATATTTTATGAGAAAGACGTTTTGAAAACATCACTTATAACAGTGTTCACTTAAAAATACTTTAAAGATATCTTTTTTACACCATATCCAAGTTACAGAATTAATCGTTCACCATAAAGAAATTGACCGGACTTTGACTTGAGGGAAAGCAAGGTTTTGAAATCACGGCGGTGTTGGCAATTAAGCGAAATCGTAGATTTGTCATATTCCATTTTTGAATTTAATCATAAAATACATTAAAAAATTGTATATGGACAACGACTGGTATGTTTGTTTCATTGATATGACAGATCAAAAGAGCTAAGAAATAATTATTTGAGCGACAAAGTAATGGACATTTAAGCGGCAGATTATTTACCAATTTGAGCGACTTTACAAATAAAAAGTAAACATTTGAGCGGCATATTTCTTAACCACTTTTGTTTACAAGACTTAAGTCTTCATTTTGCTAAATTTGGAAAAAAAATACATCTCTGTTCTAGCCCGATATTTAAATCAAAGAGCATGTATAAATTAGAAGCGACCGACTTAACCCTGTGCATGTTTCTGATAAAATTCTCAAGTA
>JARBDR010000060.1:0-72500 GCA_029721355.1 Tegillarca granosa
TTCATTTGTACATAAATAACCAGTTGATAGATTTTTTTTCCATTGGGACATTATTTATTTGACCAATCTTCATTTGTACATAAAGAACAAGTTGATAATTTTTTTTCCATTGCGACATTATTTATTTGACCAATCTTCATTTGTACATAAATAATCAATCGATAGTTTTTTCCATTCAGACATAATTTATTTGACCCAATCTTCATTTGTACATAAATTACCAGTGATAGATTTTTTTTTCCATTGGGACATTATTTATTTGACCAATCTTCATTTGTACATAAATAATCAATTGATATTTTTTCCATTGGGACATTATTTATTTGACCAATCTTCATTTGTACATAAATAACAAGTTGATAATTTCTTTCCATTGGGACATTATTTATTTGACCAATCTTCATTCGTACATAAATAACAAGTTGATAGTTTTTTTCCATTGGGACATTATTTATTTGACAATCTTCATTTGTACATAAAAACCAGTTGATAGTTTTTTTCCATTGGGACATTATTTATTTTACCAATCTTCATTTTTACATAAATAACCAGTTGATAGTTTTTCCATTTGGACATTATTTATTTGACCAATCTTCATTTGTACATAAAGAACAAGTTGATAGATTTTTTTTTCCATTGGGACATTATTTATTTGACCAATCTTCATTTGTACATAAATAACAAGTTGATAGATTTTTTTTCCATTGGGACATTATTTATTTGACCAATCTTCATTCGTACATAAATAACAAGTTGATAGTTTTTTTCCATTGGGACATTATTTATTTGACAATCTTCATTTGTACATAAAAACCAGTTGATAGTTTTTTCCATTGGGACATTATTTATTTTACCAATCTTCATTTGTACATAAATAATCAATTGATAGTTTTTTTCCATCCGGACATTATTTATTTGACCAATCTTCATTTGTACATAAATTACCAGTTGATAGTTTTTTCTATTGGGACATTATTTATTTGACCAATCTTCATTTGTACATAAATAACAAGTTGATAGATTTTTTTTCCATTGGGACATTATTTATTTGACCAATCTTCATTTGTACATAAATAACAAGTTGATAGATTTTTTTCCATTGAGACATTATTTATTTGACCAATCTTCATTTGTACATAAATAACAAGTTGATAATTTTTTTCCATTGGGACATTATTTATTTGACCAATCTTCATTTGTACATAAAAACCAGTTGATAGTTTTTTCATTGGGACATTATTTATTTGACCAATTTTCATTTGTACATAAATAACCAGTTGATAGTTTTTTCATTGGGACATTATTTATTTGACCAATCTTCATTTGTACATAAATAACCAGTTGATACTTTTTTTCCATTGGGACATTATTTATTTGACCAATTTTTATTTGTACATAAATAACCAGTTGATAGTTTTTTCATTGGGACATTATTTATTTGACCAATCTTTATTTGTACATAAATAACCAGTTGATAGTTTTTTAATTGGGACATTATTTATTTGACCAATCTTCATTTGTACATAAATAACCAGTTGATAGTTTTTTTTCCATTGGGACATTATTTATTTGACCAATCTTCATTTGTACATAAATAACCAGTTGATAGATTTTTTTCCATTGGGTCATTATTTATTTGACCAATCTTTATTTGTACATAAATAATCAATTGATAGTTTTTTCCATCCGGACATTATTTATTTGACCAATCTTCATTTGTACATAAATTACCAGTTGATATTTTTTCCATCCGGACATTATTTATTTGACCAATCTTTATTTGTACATAAATAACCAGTTGATAGTTTTTCCATTTGGACATTATTTATTTGACCAATCTTCATTTGTACATAAATAACCAGTTGATAGATTTTTTTTCCATTGGGACATTATTTATTTGACCAATCTTCATTTGTACATAAAGAACAAGTTGATAATTTTTTTCCATTGCGACATTATTTATTTGACCAATCTTCATTTGTACATAAATAATCAATCGATAGTTTTTTCCATTCAGACATAATTTATTTGACCAATCTTCATTTGTACATAAATTACCAGTTGATAGATTTTTTTTTCCATTGGGACATTATTTATTTGACCAATCTTCATTTGTACATAAATAATCAATTGATATTTTTTCCATTGGGACATTATTTATTTGACCAATCTTCATTTGTACATAAATAACAAGTTGATAATTTCTTTCCATTGGGACATTATTTATTTGACCAATCTTCATTCGTACATAAATAACAAGTTGATAGTTTTTTTCCATTGGGACATTATTTATTTGACAATCTTCATTTGTACATAAAAACCAGTTGATAGTTTTTTCCATTGGGACATTATTTATTTTACCAATCTTCATTTTTACATAAATAACCAGTTGATAGTTTTTCCATTTGGACATTATTTATTTGACCAATCTTCATTTGTACATAAAGAACAAGTTGATAGATTTTTTTTCCATTGGGACATTATTTATTTGACCAATCTTCATTTGTACATAAAGAACAAGTTGATAGATTTTTTTTCCATTGGGACATTATTTATTTGACCAATCTTCATTTGTACATAAATAACAAGTTGATAGATTTTTTTTCCATTGGGACATTATTTATTTGACCAATCTTTATTCGTACATAAATAACAAGTTGATAGTTTTTTTCCATTGGGACATTATTTATTTGACAATCTTCATTTGTACATAAAAACCAGTTGATAGTTTTTTCCATTGGGACATTATTTATTTTACCAATCTTCATTTGTACATAAATAATCAATTGATAGTTTTTTCCATCCGGACATTATTTATTTGACCAATCTTCATTTGTACATAAATTACCAGTTGATAGTTTTTTTCTATTGGGACATTATTTATTTGACCAATCTTCATTTGTACATAAAAAACAAATTGATAGATTTTTTTTCCATTGGGACATTATTTATTTGACCAATCTTCATTTGTACATAAATAACAAGTTGATAGATTTTTTTTCCATTGGGACATTATTTATTTGACCAATCTTCATTTCTACATAAATAACAAGTTGATAGATTTTTTTCCATTGAGACATTATTTATTTGACCAATCTTCATTTGTACATAAATAACAAGTTGATAATTTTTTTCCATTGGGACATTATTTATTTGACCAATCTTCATTTGTACATAAAAACCAGTTGATAGTTTTTTCATTGGGACATTATTTATTTGACCAATTTTCATTTGTACATAAATAACCAGTTGATAGTTTTTCCATTGGGACATTATTTATTTGACCAATCTTCATTTGTACATAAATAACCAGTTGATACTTTTTTTCCATTGGGACATTATTTATTTGACCAATTTTTATTTGTACATAAATAACCAGTTGATAGTTTTTTCATTGGGACATTATTTATTTGACCAATCTTCATTTGTACATAAATAACCAGTTGATAGTTTTTTAATTGGGACATTATTTATTTGACCAATCTTCATTTGTACATAAATAACCAGTTGATAGTTTTTTTTTCCATTGGGACATTATTTATTTGACCAATCTTCATTTGTACATAAATAACCAGTTGATAGATTTTTTTCCATTGGGTCATTATTTATTTGACCAATCTTTATTTGTACATAAATAATCAATTGATAGTTTTTTCCATCCGGACATTATTTATTTGACCAATCTTCATTTGTACATAAATTACCAGTTGATATTTTTTCCATCCGGACATTATTTATTTGACCAATCTTTATTTGTACATAAATAACCAGTTGATAGTTTTTCCATTTGGACATTATTTATTTGACCAATCTTCATTTGTACATAAATAACCAGTTGATAGATTTTTTTTTCCATTGGGACATTATTTATTTGACCAATCTTCATTTGTACATAAAGAACAAGTTGATAATTTTTTTCCATTGGGACATTATTTATTTGACCAATCTTCATTTGTACATAAATAATCAATCGATAGTTTTTTCCATCCGGACATTATTTATTTGACCAATCTTCATTTGTACATAAATTACCAGTTGATATTTTTTCCATCCGGACATTATTTATTTGACCAATCTTTATTTGTACATAAATAACCAGTTGATAGTTTTTCCATTTGGACATTATTTATTTGACCAATCTTCATTTGTACATAAATAACCAGTTGATAGATTTTTTTTCCATTGGGACATTATTTATTTGACCAATCTTCATTTGTACATAAAGAACAAGTTGATAATTTTTTTCCATTGGGACATTATTTATTTGACCAATCTTCATTTGTACATAAATAATCAATCGATAGTTTTTTCCATTCAGACATAATTTATTTGACCAATCTTCATTTGTACATAAATTACCAGTTGATAGATTTTTTTTTCCATTGGGACATTATTTATTTGACCAATCTTCATTTGTACATAAATAATCAATTGATATTTTTTCCATTGGGACATTATTTATTTGACCAATCTTCATTTGTACATAAATAACAAGTTGATAATTTTTTTCCATTGGGACATTATTTATTTGACCAATCTTCATTCGTACATAAATAACAAGTTGATAGTTTTTTTCCATTGGGACATTATTTATTTGACAATCTTCATTTGTACATAAAAACCAGTTGATAGTTTTTTCCATTGGGACATTATTTATTTTACCAATCTTCATTTTTACATAAATAACCAGTTGATAGTTTTTCCATTTGGACATTATTTATTTGACCAATCTTCATTTGTATATAAATAACAAGTTGATAATTTTTTTCATTGGGACATTATTTATTTGACCAATTTTTATTTGTACATAAATAACCAGTTGATAGTTTTTTCATTGGGACATTATTTATTTGACCAATCTTCATTTGTACATAGATAACCAGTTGATAGTTTTTTCATTGGGACATTATTTATTTGACCAAGTATAGGTGATCTTTATTTGGATAAATTCTATTTGACCATGTATAAATAATCTTTATTGGGAGTTTTCAATTGATCATATATTAGTGATGTTTAATATTTATTTTATTTTATTTTATTTTATTTTATTTTATTTTATTTTATTTTATTTATTTTATTTTATTTTATTTTATTATATTTTATTTTATTGTATTTTATTTTATTTTATTTTATTTTATTTTATTTTATTTATTTTACTTCACCTCACCTCATCTCAATTCATTTTATTTCATTTCATTTCATTAAGTCTCCCATTCACGAAAGTTGGGGTGAGACTTTTTTGTACTCTTTCTTTTTTTTTCCGCCATTTTTCTGAGGAATGGACAGTCATATCAACTTTAAACTTTCTCAGATAACTAGCATTATCATAAGGTGTGCTAGAAGTACTTTTTTGGAATTCACAAACAAGAGCAATTATAAGAGTTTAATGCCATTACCAAAACATATTTTTATTAAACAGTTCTTTATCCCTTAATACCTAACATATCATGATGAAATTACAACCGCCTTTTCAAATGTTTTTGAAGTGTTTTCAATAAACAAGAGCTATATAAATCAGAGATTAATGCCCCATCGAAGTTTTATTGTTGCAGATATACACATAACCATTTTCGTGTAATTCCTTAATTCGGGGATCAAAAAGGTGCCGGCGTTTGGATACTAGTTTGTCAATCTGCTTGCACAATTACAGTGTCTGCCTTTTTTTTTTTTTTTTTTTTTTTTTTTTTTTTTTTTTTTTTGTTAAAAGTTTTTAGCTGTACATATTCTTCTTATTGACCACGTATGAACGGGCGATCTTAGTTTTGACATAAAATGTTAGTCAATACATAGTTCCATTTAGACAAATCTTTTTACCTCATTGGTGTAATCTCCATTTTGACATATTTTTAATCATATTTTAGTGACCTTAATATGAACATATAACATATTATTTTTGACCATGTATAAGGTTTTTTTTTTAATTCGGACGAAATCTGTTTGATTATGCATAAGTGATATGCACGAAAGCATATTCTATTAACCACGTGAAAATGATTTGAACTTTCACATTTGACCAATTGTATGTGATAATTTTTATACGCCCATCAATATTAATAGGACGTTGTATGTAATGACACTCTCTGGGCGAGCGGATGGCGGGCAGGCAGCTGTCTGTTAATAATTTTGTTTCCGTTCATTAAAGACGCACTGTTGTCCGATTATCTCAAACTTGTCAACTTATTCCCTATGACAAAACATTGCATGAAATTGCAAACCAGGTTACTAGGTCAAATTAACTATTAATAAAAATGTAGTTTCCATGCAATTATGGCGGGCACATTGTTTTTCTGATTGGCTGTGCTCGATTATAGGTTCCAAACACTCTGAACGAACACTCCGAACATAAATCGAGTGACTCGGAACAGCTGTCTGGGACAGGTTCTGTCTGTTCCGACTTAGGAGGTGGTGTAGTTAGAACAGCAAGATGGCGGCGAATAAATCAACAAAGTAAGGAGTTAATTTTAAATAACGATTCCTTTAATCGCTTGCAGTTTGGCAATGATATAAGAAATAAATTTTTGAATAAATGTGATTAAACAAAAATTGCACATATTTTAACAGATTTTCTAACTTATTCAAAAGAAGTATACGTTTATCTTCAAAATCTACAATTCGCCGAAATTTATAGTAAACAAAAAATATTCAATTTCATAGAACAACTTCTAAAAAATAATTTGTATGACCCTCGGTTAACTTATCCACCCATCACCCACAAAGAAAGACAATTATTTTGAATGACTCCCAATTCATTTAACAATACTTGATAGTGCCCTGTCGGTTTCCTTGTATGTATTGTTTTAATGTTAACTGAATTGCACAGCTAGCAATTAACACAACTCTGTCCTCCATATTGTGAAAAACACTTCCTGTTCCAGGTTACTCGATTTTAGGTGTTCCATAGAACAGACAGAACTGCGCCAGAAAATTATAATAGAGCACAGCCTGGGATTGCAAACCAGGTCACTAGGTCAGAGGTCAAAGTCACAGTTACTGTAAAAAGAAACTTAACCTCCGTGCATTTAGATTAAAGGTGCACAACTCCAGTTTCTCGAAAATTATTGAAATGTACCGGGAATGATTATTATTACAACTCAATTTGGTATATAGTATTACAATAGTGACATCTTAAGTAAGATAGATCACTTTTGAGGAATTATGGTCCATTTTTGTACTTCATGTATAGATTCAAATAGAATTTAGAATACATTCATTATATTCCAGTCAGTATTGACGATACATATTATTTTATGAATTTTATGATGCTATGTGTTATAATGCTGTCCGTCCATTTTCCATGTTAATATCTTGTGCTACTCCATGACGGGAGTATATATTGCCTTGCCTGGCGGTGCTCTTGTTACATAATCTATTTGATCATGTAGAAGTGTTCAATGACAAAGTGTTCAAAGTAGCATTCTGAATAACGCGACACTATTGTTACAATGTCATTTCGTAAATCAAATCACTAATATGTTGAAATTTTGAGAAAATAAAGACAAAAAATAAAAAAATAAAAAAATGAAATAAAAATAAATAAATAAAGAAAGAAAAAAACTGTAACTCCATAAGACAAAATCTTTAATAAGGAGGTATTTAAATGCTTTTCTTTAACAAAATAACAAGTTTATGTTAACATTAATGTTTGATATGTACTTAAAACAGAACCAGATTCCTGTTACAATATGAGGTGTATGTATGATATTAGTAATAACAAAACGAGTTGTAAATCATAATATACTCGTGTTGAATTAAACGGGCTAATTAATACTGAATAACTGCTATACTTGCACCAATGTTATAAGTAATCAAGATACAATGCTATACTAGCACCAATGTTATAAGTAATCAAGGCAAAAAAAAAAAAAAAAGAAAATGAACAAACACTTAGGTTTTTAGTAATCAAGCAACAGTAATGGACAAGCACCAAGGTTATGAGTAGTCAAACACAATAATGTACAAGCACGAAGATTATAAATGGTTAAGAAAAAAGGAAAGAAAAATGTTTAATGAACTAAAAGCAAAAATTCTAATATTAACCTAATAGCTTTGACCATTCTTGGTTTGGTTTGAGATGTTCATTTAGTCTGTTGCCATGAAAAACATGCACCAAAATGAAAGTAATATTAACCTACTCAATCTGCAAGCCTACTAAGTCGACTTACAAAATAAAAATGTTAAAAAATCTGAACACAACTGATAATAAACTGAAGGAAATGAGATATAATATTAACAGATTTTGTGGATAATATTATCTCACTCTTTTAATGTATTTAGGGTCCAAGTGTTGGGATATACATAACATCACACTCTGTTAACATTACTGTATTTAGGGTCCAAGTGTTAGGTTTGACATAACATCACACTCTGTTAATGTTTATGTATTTAGCGTCCAAGTGTTGGGTTTTACAAAACATCACACTCTGTTAATATAATTGTAATTAGGGTCCAAGTGTTGGGTATACAGAACATCACATTCTGTTAATATTAATGCATTTAAGGTCCAAGTGTTGGGTTTTACATAACATCACATTCTGTTAATGTTAATGTATTTAGGTCCAAGTGTTTGGTTATACATAACATCACATTCTGTTAATGTTAATGTATTTAGGGTACAAGTGTTAGGTTTTACATAACATCACACTGTGTTATTATTTCTGTATTTAGGGTCCAAACGTTGGGTTTTACAAAACATCAAATTCTGTTAATGTTAATGTATTTAGGTCCAAGTGTTGGGTTATACATAACATCACATTCTGTTAATGTTAATGTATTTAGGGTTCAAGTGTTAGGTTTTACATAACATCACACTCTGTTAATATTAATGTATTTTGGGTAAAGTGTTGGGTTATACATAACATCACACTCTGTTAATGTTATTGTATTTAGTGTCCAAATATTGGGTAATACATAACATCACATTCTGCTAATTCATTGAAAGGCTAAGTGATATATTAAACATAATGTCACATTCTGTTAATATTTCTGTATTTAGGATCCAAGTGTTGGGTAAGACATTGAAAGAAGAAAACAACATTTAGATTGCAAGTCACTTTAAATGTGGTATAAAGTTCCCCTTTCCTCTTCAATATCTTCAGCATTGCTATTTGCAGAAGAAATAATAGACATGTGCTGATATGTTCTAATTGAACCATTTGCATCTCCTGTAAGAGGTGGTGAAATTGGAAGCTTCTCAAATATTGTTGCTATGGCTTCTGAAAGCATCCTATTCATGTGGTCAATATTTGACTGCTGTACAGCTTCCAAGTGTTCTATATTTGCCTTCTGTGCCATTTGCACATCTTATGTTCTCTTACATATTTCTGCAAGAAGTTTTCCTTGACTTGCTTCATTTCCACTTTCCACTACTTCCACTTTGTCAGTTTTGCTAGATGTAGATAGCACATTTGACAGGATGCGAACTTGCTCAGCTGACAAAAAATAATTTTTAAAATCAATACCAAACATTTCTGCAGCATATCGGAAAGCTAAAAGGCATTCTTTATCAATTCATATTAACAAAATGCAATTTATGATTTATATTCGAAAGAAGTATAAAAAACCTTAAGTCAGATTTTAAATGTGAAAAACGCAAAACATGTGGAATGACATAGTACCCGAAGTAAAACAAAAGTAGAATATGCAAAAATGAATGTAATATACCATTGCTATCTATAACAGATTATTAAAAAAATCAGTAACTTGATATGCTAGAAACAGTGGAAACGATTTTTTATTGTAACAGAGTTTCCTTCCTCGAAAATTGCAATTAACCTTTATTCGAACAAGTTTGCTGAAGTGGTAAAACTTAAAGGAATTGTTTTATGTGTTTGGTCTATTAAAATTATTTTAGAACCTTTTTAATAAAAAATAATATTTTTCAGTATTGCTTACCTTCAATTATGTCTTTGTCGAGTTTATCCAATAACATTTTCAGACTTTGAACTATCTTGTCATTGTAAGAATTAATGGTAAACCACGTTAACACCAATCTGCAAACATTGTCTTCAATTGTAAATGATTTTTCAACAAGGGGTAACTTTTGAAGTTGAAGAATTCTTTTTAGTTTTTCAAGGTGAAACTCTAAAGAAAAAAATAAATAACACAAATACCAGTTACAAAAAACACATGCCTTTCTTATGACACACACACACACACACACACACACACACACACACACACACACACATTGCGTTTACTTAAAGATCAGGTGATGTTATCGCTTTGACTATTGCAAGTAAAAAATATCTATTGTTTTATTTGTGTCATAAATCTCCTCTACAATGTTTAGACTTTACAATACCATAATTCCACTACAGAAATCAACTGTGCCCGCCGAAATAAGAAGTTTAAATGATTATTACTTACAAAATGTTTCATGTCTTTAAAAGAAACTTGTGTTTGGTGTTTATTGGTTCGTGTTCTCGGTTTGTTGGCTGTTGCAAATATGTATTTTCCAAATCTTCAATATTTTAAATGATATAAGGTTTTTGAAACTCTGCGATGGCTTTCTTTTCGGGAAAAGCAACTTATCGCACTCAGTGCTTTGACACAAGGCTTTATTGATATTGTCAGTTGACGTTGTGATTGATTTTAGTATTCGGTACGCATCCGAATTGTTTAAGGTATTTAATAATAGTATTCTGTTTACCGTATTTGTATCGTAACATCCGGATCAGTGGTTTGGCAATTACTGGAATATCGGCAAATCTCATCTTTCTCATCTTGTCAACAGGTGATTTTTTCATAAGTTCAAGACATGCCCTCGAACAATTTTGAATATGCATCATGACATCTGATTCTTTAGGTACGGCCACTTCGTCTATTTTTTCCATGATTCCAGATAATTTGGTTTTCATATTTATGCTGTTTGCCGCCAAATTTTTTATCTCTTGTTGCAATAAAGAAAAAGCTGACTGCAATAAAAACAAGTAGGTGATATTTAAAACTTACGTATTGACAACAAAGGTTGAAGTTCACTAAAAAAATACGTAATATATATATATGTCAATTTATATGATTGAATTCCATATATTTCTAACGCTTAGCTTAAAAATATAAATAAGTCATTCAGTTTTTTCACTAGCTTAATTTAATACAAGTGATAAGATTCAGAAGTGGCCTTTTATAAATAAAAAAATTACAAACAACTATATTTTAATGCAAAAAAGCGTCTCCCTTTTTTATTTTTTCTATATTAAAATTTTTTAACCCTTCATTTCAAATCAAAATATATAATAAATAAAATCTAACAAAGTAAATAAAACATTCACTTAATAAATTGTAAACTTTTAATTGCTGTTCTAGAAACGAAGAAAGCGATAAAATTACCAGTAACACATATACAAAAAACTTTTAAAAAGATTTAATTGGGGTTCATATTTATTCCTGAAAAATCTGGCATTATAGCGGATCCTGAATTTTTTTTCCATTATTCCAACGGTCAAAAGTTGTACGTCTTTTTTTTTTTTTTTTTTTTTTCTTTTCCTATTAGATAAATTTTTCATTTGGCTCTAAATTATGTCCTCATAACGTCCTCACAGGCAAGTTTAGAAAAATTCAGATATGTTTTTTTACTTATTTTTACATTTTAAACTTCTTAACTTACAAAAACGTCTAGTCACGTGATAAGGAATGCACTGTGATGACGTATTGTCACGTGAAAAGGAATGCATTATGGTGAATTAAAATGATTGAAGTGACCTACTTTATGGAGTTTTGTTACATGTAACATTTTCAGAACCTTATTGTTAATAATAAAATTTTATTTATTTATTTTAATTAATTAATTTATTTATTTTTTTTATTATTATTATTTTTTTGTAAATTTATTCTCAGACATTATGTTATACCTTTGTTCTTTCTAGTTCTAATATCATCTCTGCTTGTTTTTTAGTTGATAATTTAAATCCTTCCATCATATTTTCTAAAACCTTGTCCATATTAATAGCCGTGTCCTCATTACTATGGTCATATATTGTTCCATTTTCCCCAATCACCACATTGTCTCCAACGACGTAATAACAAGAACCGCAAACTTTATCACACCATTTGCATATAAGTTCATTTGTTTGCTTCTGTTGTGTCTTAAGATGAAGTATTTCTTCATCTTTCTCCTTTAAAAGGCCCTCTAGATGTGATATTCTGTCCTTCTTTTTTGAACTACTGCGAAACAACCCAAACCGCTTACGTGGAGTGTTTGATAGACTGGCAGCCATTTTATACCTCATTCAATGGTTCATGGGCTTTCAAGTTTAAAGGAAAAAATCCTTAAAATAACGTTTTAAAATTCAAGGTAATAATATGAAAGGTCATACCAAATGCCCTCCTAGAACGCGAAAACAGTAGTATTTCTGTTTCTATAAAAGATTACTAATAGTTTTTCGAATATCTTTGTTATGCAATGGAGATAATGCACAGCAACAAAAGTTTAAAATGAGTTTAAGTCCCTTTTCTGCACTAAAGACTAGTAAATAGTCACCAGGCAGCAATTTAAACAGATACTGGACTTATAATTTACTTGTTACTTAGAAAATGTCTATTGGCTGATATATGAAAAATGTTAGACGGGCAAGAACAATAAATTCATGATTTCAGATATAAAAGCGTGAGCGATAACGATAATTTTCTGAAGGTCTTACTTGTAGGCTCGGCAATTATTGTCAGAGATGAATGATAAATCTGTTATAAAAACAACCAAATGCATTTCGAATATGAAGGCGAAAATTCAAGTTAAAAAAATACTATTCAGCTAATCAAGGAAACGATAAGTCCATAGGTTTTAACTTTCAAGACATGTTATTCGATTGATGTTATTAACCTACAAAAACCAAATAGTGCATTGCAAAACCTGCAACAAATGCAAGTGACATAGCCGATATTTCAAAATTAAATTGACTTACCAGAAACAACATACTACTAACGTCCTACTGCGATAACTTATGCACACGACTCGCAATGAGCATGCTCAGAACGACACATTAACTTTACTGCCATAAAAATGACTATATACAGATAACAAATATTAATCAATACAAGATTCCGTATTTTAACAAAATATGCACTGTCATTATATTTTTCTTGTAATAGGGTTGTATAAATAGGTTTATTGACTCATCGGAAAACGTTACAGTATTTATCGCTATTATTCTTTAACGAAGGTGTTAAATTTAAGTATATTTTGTGGTCATTTTTAAAAACCTATTCTACCGTATAACTGCATGCAGTTCAAAACGAATATTATTTCTTACATAATTCTCTTGAAAATAAACGTTTAAAACGTTTTACTGAAAAAATACGTAGATTCTACTATCTGTTTAGTGTTTATACCTTGTGTTTGTATTCTAATTGCTGCTGTAAAATGTTTCCATTGTTAACAGATGAGTAGCAACCATTTGTAAATAAGTCTATTTCACCTCAGATATTGTGTTGTTCTGTTTACTTCATTCAATATTTTCTTCAATAGTTCTAACAAAGACCAAAACACTTGTTTGTGTGAAATGTTATTAGGTATTTCAGTTTCACCATCTACATAGTTATTCTAAAACGGAATCGCCCGTATTAAATAGTTTTTGGCAACTAGTTTCGACTAGACGAATATATTCAAAACATTAAATCTTGTGTACATCGTATTATTAATTGTAAAGCTAAGCTTTGTTCCATTAATATTAAAACCGTTTTAATTACTAGAGTGTTGACCATTTAATAGGAAAAATTCAAAATTATAATGGATAAATATTTTTTAATAAATATATTGTATTGTTAATAAACAAAATGCTACTCTGTCATTATAATTATAATAAAAAATAACCACAAAAGCTGCATTAGGGTTTTCAATTTTCTAATTTTTTTTTTTTTTTTTTTTTTTTTTTTTTTTTTTTTTTTTTTTTTTTGTCTAAAAATATATTTTTATTTAAAAATAGATATCTTCTTATCATGATCCGTGAGGTTCATTTTCTAAATTTCATTCCTATTAGCTGTAAATAAATGAAATCCTTGGAGCATGCGCACGTATTTACGGAAACTCAACTGAATCGAAGGTGAAACCTGACAAATTGTATTAATTGTCCGTCATTAATATCCAAATGTATTCGCAATGGTGGTATGTATCCCTTAAATAAAAAATAACAAATTTAATTAAATTCTGTGTTTAATTTATCGTATTTCACCGTTTTGAAAGTTGTGTTCAAATGACCCGGTTTTGTATGACGTTACCATGTTCTAAAATAATATCTCACAGGCTACATCTCGCTGGAAAATTACTGCTATTTCTGTATTTATTCGAGCTTTTATCGTTGAACTAAATGAAACACTGTTCATTAGGAGCATCATTAATTAGATCAGTACCGTTTTAACTTTTTACTAGTTGCAACAAACCCAATATCCATGATGTTAGTTTTTCTGATCTTTTACCATTCCTACAGAAATCTCTCGGATTGCACCATATCCGAATCAAACTGTACTTTTTACCACTTTCCCGTCTTAGAAAGTTACAAGAAGAATGCATATACAAAACTACTATAGATTTTCATTCACCAGAGTCTAAACTTAACCCTATCATCATGGATATTTTTTTATTTAAAAGGTTATTTAAACCTTCTCAGGAACACAATATACAGAACGACACCCATCGCCAATTTCTTAAATTACATAATGCAAACAAGGACAAGGAAATATTAATATTTCTAATATACTATTTAATAAACGAGTACAATCTCTATATATATATACGCGTCAAATAAAGATGCTATACCTAGATTATATGTTAAATTTTAAGTCAATATATTTAGGGTCTCAATACTAAAAATTAAGTTTCGCTCAGACTTGTTATTATTAGCATCCTGTTTCTTATAAAATGACATACTCAATTTTTTTCTTAACTATCCTCTTTAAGTATTCCCTGTACTTTGTTTCATTCAAACAATAATACTATTTTATAATAATAATGAAAACATATAATAATAAACATTAATTGTTCATGGACAACATATTCATTATAGTATTTTATTTTATTAAAGAGTCACCCGAAAAAATTGGCAATGTCTCCTAAGATAAAAGTTAATAGAGTATTTATACTGCTTTATCCATGTAAGGCATAAGTAGGTGCCATTAATATTTTTTTCATGTATCTTGTTCACTATACAAGATAGGCTGATGAAACATTTGTTTTTTAGATGAAGGCCTTTGTAAGTCATGTGTATAGATAGTATAAAATTTCTGAAATCAGATCTGAAGCGTGTACGTGGTAAAAGGGGTTATGAATCTACATGAAGAAAGGATATTCCTTTATAATATTTTTATGGCCTAACGGTTATGTATAATTATTAAGAAATCAGAGTAAACTTTGATATATAGTCATCTTTTAAAAGACTAGAGAAGAAAAAAATAGATCGCTATGACCTACTTTTCTTAAAACAGATTTTTAGATGCGTCTTGCAATCTTCTTTTATGGTATCTTTCATGCTTTAAACATCAGTATTGTTTTGCACTTGAAGTTTGAGCAATCAATTTACAAATATGCATGCTTCTGTTTTCACGTATTTTATTAGTACAATACAATACAATAAAAAAAAAATAAAAAATTGTAACTTAGATGCTTTAATATGCACATGATATTTCGTCACTCCATTTCTACATATGCATTATTCCTTAGGTTAGAACATCAATTATGACACCCACGAAAGGATACATCTGAAGCTATACGACAAACGTGATGACTTCAATTTTTCTATTATCAACTTTCTATTTCTTTGCAGTAATATCCCTGCTTCTCCTGCCTATGGTGTATATGTTTCACAGTTCATACATTATATTAGAGCTTGTTCCCACTACGGGGGCTTTCTGCAACGAGAAAAGCTGCTTAAAATTAAATCGTTGACTTAAGGATATTGCGAGCCTAGGCTAATCAAGGCCCTTAAAGAGTTTTATGGTCGACATAACAATATTTTTCATAAGTATGTATCACTGTATCAAAACTTCTACTGGATATATTTGACTTACCAAAGCTCCATGTTTTTTTTTTCATTATCAAATTTGACTTTGCACGTGACAGGTGTAGCTAGCTAGACAGGAAGTGCTTACCCTTCCGGAGCACCCGACCACACTTCCTTGATAGAAGTTCACGTATATAACTAAATTGGCCAGTTTTTATAGTTTCTACCTTTATTTATTTATTATTTATTTATTTATTTTTTTTATAATTTTCTATTTTTTGGATGGACTGGTATATTTGTGTTTTATTTGTGAAAACGCCAATTTTTGGTATTCTTGTTGTATTATTGACAACACATTTGTGATAATGATTTTTAAAGCACACCTAAAAATTTATAAAGAATATAGATTATAATCTATTATACTTTCAGAGACGAATAGTTCAGAAAAATCAAAATTATAAATATATAGCAAAACAAAATTAGGTTTTCAATGATTGGTGCCTTCGTATTGAATGTTCTGGTAATTTTAGGGCCTTTATAATATTTGACAAATTTGGTCTCAAATTTTGAGCATTTTATATATTTCAATAGATTCAATAAACTTAGGTTTGTTGTGAGATAGAATACAGCAACTAAGGATATCTTCCAAGAAGAGGCTTGCTTAGTACGCGATGCAAAATTATATCCAACTGTCAGCTAACTTGAAATCGCAAAACCGATTGAATTTAGTTCACTTTTGCGGTTTCATCACGCTTGTCTTGTAAAGTATAATAATAACTTAAAAATTATATTATCGGGTTTTTCAGATTCAAAAGCTCATCGACTTTAAATACTTCGCTTTTTTTAAATACATTATGTTCGAGATTATTTTTTGACGGAACATTTTTTGGTATAAGAATACAATTACATACATACATACATACATACATACATATGAATTTTAGATGACAAAGAATATACTCCGATTAAGCAACGAAATAAGATTTTTTTTATTACCTCCTTGGCAAAATACTAGGAATTTGATTGGTTAAACGCGAAATCATACCTTCCTGTACCTTTGATTTTGCCAGTTAATACGGTCGCCTGAACGGGTATTACGGATTCCACGTAAACAGGTAATACGGAGGGTCTAACCTATCGAGTGATGGCCGCCTCCTTGTCCTGCTTCAGACACTGCAATATAATTTTAACCTGCTTATCTTGAAAAAAGCGACAAAAGTAATAAACGATTTTTTATTTCATCAATTACGGAATATTTTAAAATTCAAATTTTATGTCTGTCGTTACGAAAATTCCAAGTGTGATAACTTCGTTTCTACGGCTTCAGGGGAACAACTCTCATAGAAACATTGATAAAAGTGGTAAATGTTGTCGTTTTTGACGTGTAAAATCCTCATAGCAGTGACATGGTTTATAAACTTAGCCTTTCTGAAAAAAGCAAAATAACGCTATCTCAGAAAACAAGACCTAACATTCTTTTTGCGATTTTCAGGTGACAACCAATCAAATTTCAACTTTTTTATGGCAACCTAGGTTACAGCGCATTAATACTTTATTTTTACTAAAAAAAATTTACTTTTTCTCATGTTAGGATTAAGACAGTAAACAGGTCTTTATCCAGCTTAGTAATTAATGTGACTTGTTTGAGTAACAATTAACTGAACCTACACGTTACGCGAAACTTGTCTAAAATCACAATGACACCTATTGTAATAAGGAAAATCCAAACATCAGATTAAGCCATGCTAATCCTGACCGGATATTATTATTATCATTATTTTTTGTAAAATCTTAACATTTTCCTCAAAATACTCTAAAACTAACACATTAAATAGGTTAAAGGGAAGAAAATAGTTTTTTTATTAAACTTAATAATTGAATTTAAAAAGTATTCTATTTCTAAATAAAATCTTTTAAAATTTGGAATTTCTAAAAAATATGCATTAAATAAAATTATATATTTGAACAGAAATACAATGTATATACTATGACAGCAGCATCAGTTTCCTTTCTACAGAAATCTAACCAAAGTGGTTATTAATTTGTTATTCTGGATTTTCCTGGGATATGCGGGATGATATGACCGTTCTGGGAATTTTATTTCCTTAGGCGCAAAGAATTGGACCTCTTCGTGATCTTATTGATTTCTTTATTCAGAATAATGATTCACTTTCCTATTAAGCACATTTTAAACTCTTTTCCCTTTTTGAAATATGAGAAAAACCAACTTTATAGGAAAATATTTCCCCTTTGACCAAAAATTCGGATTAACTCGCTCATTCTGTACTTATGGTTTAGATTTTTATACCCTTTACAACTTCTTAAATTTTTATTTTTTTTTTTATAAATTAATTCTCACTAAATATTTTTTTTTTTCTTATCGTTGTTTGCCAAAATTTATTCCGTTTTGTATTTTTACCGCCATGTCCTCTTTACGCCTGATCTGACTACATTAATTACATTACTAAAATAATAATGATACTAACATGGAATGGTTGCGTTTTAAACCAAATCTGTCTTTCCGATGAATCCAAGAAATCCATTGTCTAGTTTTTATTTATTAATTCATGATCAACTGTTCAGAACTGTTATTTGTTTTAAAATTGAATTTGGAAATAAAATATTATCAATGTATGGCATTTTGTTAAGCTTCATCTTATTATTATTTTTCATACTTTGTCTACCTTGACGACCATCATTTTATTACCTTAATTATATATCAGTTAAATAATCTCAGGACTATCACAGTAATCTTGCCAACGACTAAATAACAAGAATTATCATAATAAAGATCACCTGGTCTTGCTTCTTCTTTGATTAACGTTAGCCAGTTTTCAAAGTTTTAACTTTGCTTTTGGGATTGTGATTTTTGCATGGGATGGTATGTTTGTGTTTGATTAAATCTTCTTCATACTGCTAAAAAGTTCATTTATTTGTTTAATTTTATGTTATATGTTCTCATCTTTCTCTCTCTACCTGTCCTACTTGTCATCTTTGAAAAAGGCACCACGAAACAACCAAATCCGCTCGAGTATTTGATGTACCTGATGCCATTTCATCTCATTTTATTTTCTTATTGGTCATCAGTGAATAATAAATATACCTAGTAATATAAACTCTTTTTAGTTAAAGAGAAAGTATTCTAACAAATGAGCAACACAGTAATGTCAAATAAATGTCATTAAACTTTATCTTCTCTGTTCTTATCGTGAATCGTAATCCATGATGAAGTAGTCAGTATGCGACAAAGTGCACTTACCTCATGCAAGGAGATTCCCTTTTCTCTATTGATAAAGTGTTATTATAAAATACAAAAAATAAACAAAATAAATAAATAAATGATACAAATTAAAAAAAAAAAAAAAGAAAAGAAATGTCGACCAAGACCATTATGGTCTCCGGTTTGATATAAGAAGTTAAGTTCAATCAATCATAATATAGTCTTCAAAATGGCACAAATGGTTAACAATTCCTTGTTGGCTTCATTTTTCTTTACGGTACAAATGATTTTCATGAAATTTATCATTCACATTTGTCAAATTTTAAAGTTAAATAGCGCACAATGCAAGGAGGTCCAGATCAAATGCCAAGGTATGCCAAACATTTAAAAATTACGGGTTTTAATAAAAATTTAGTGGGTGCTTCATATCTCTTACACGTGAATGATGCTTGCCGTGAATGTTTGTCATATTTTAAAGATGAACAAAACATAATATAAATCCATTTTTAAGGTCATTGCATGCATGGAACTGTAAAAATTAGAAGTTTATGTCATCATTTTGTGACTGCTTGCTACTTCTTACACGCTATGAACGCTATGAAAGATTTTAACGAAGCTTTATTGCAATTAATGATTGTTTGTAAAACAAAATGAGCAGAATGCAATGCATGCAGATCTAGATAAAAAAAATTACATGCAGAAAAATGTAAAATAAGGAGTTACGTAAACAATGATACTCTTAAATAGAATGAAAGATCTTAATCAAACTAAAAATAATACACGACGACACACCTCTTTGGGAATTATTTTAAACATGGATTTTAATTATAAGATGTTTAAGTGGTTAATTTGACCTAATGTTGTAAACGTTCTCAATAATAGGCCTACTCAATAATTACTCACCAGGTATTTTTATTAGTAAAAAGTTCATGTTAAAGAATTTTAAAGACGACTTAAAAAAGAAAACAAATAAGACTTTTTTTGGGTGGTAGTTAATATGCGTTGAATTTCAAAGAATTTTAAACTATAATACCCTTTGCATATTATTAATAATGCGTCTATGGCATGTGTATTGTTCAGTGTTTTGATTGTTTCAGGAACTAAAAGTGTATCCGACTGCAAAAGGTTTCGCGGAATACAAACTCCAGGGAAACTTTGAAAAATACATTTGTTTTATTTTCGGAATCACGTGTGCCAATCGTTAGAATAGTGCTGGTATTAAAAGATTTGGAAATTGAAAATAATATTTTAAAGAATTTAAATATATTTAGAGTTAGTCAGACTCTGTTAAAGAATTACATGTCATTGAAACATCAAGTGTGAAGTGGATAAGGAATACTATCGTCTTTTTATATAAGTTTAAGTACGTTTTGTTTTAGGATTCATAATAATTGCTGCCGCGTTTAAAGTGGGTAAGAAAATAAATCTCCTCATTCCGCGCTGATTTTAAACGAAATCGCTAACAAACTGGTGGGTATACGCTGCTGTTACGTACATCTGAGTTTGAGTACCAAGTCTGGTTGTTTGTATAGTCACAAAAGCTTAGTCATCCATATACCACTTTCGTGGTACAAAATGGGAATATGTTTAAGAACACGGGCAGATAACGGCTCGACGTGACACACTTATTGTCTAATCAAATATATTGTTTGGTATACCGTGAAACTTTTTATAATGTCTACTCGCTTATCGCCATGGTTTCGTTTTGTCACAAAATACTTTAAATGGTATTTATGAATTAGAAACTGACGATTTGTTAATGGTAACATACATTAATTGTAAAGCAAAATGATGACAGCAAATTTGATGTTTTTCTTCAAACTCTCCTAAATTTTCCCAATTTTATTTTTTCAAAATTTCTTTATAGCTTTATTTATTTCAGAATATAAAGATTCGTTATTCTAGATTTTTGACAGATGAACATTGAAATGTATTTATTAGTGAAAGGACGTGCATTTAGAATGTTTTGCTATGTTTTAGCTTAAATGATATTTATACTTAATAAATTGTCATAGATAGATTACTTTAATAAACGCAGCGGTAACTAGAAACATACAAAAAAATAAAAATAAATAAATAAATAAATAAAAATAAAAAAAAAACAATAACAAAGCAAAGACAGCCAATACCACCATGTACCATTAATTTAAACGGGCACAAGTCTAACAGGGTCTAAACTGAAAGACAGGTACTTGACAACAGCAAACGTGCCAAAGAACACCACAGAATACAACATAAAAAAGCACAGTCAAAAACCAATATAACGAAAATACAAACTTATATTGGAACTACCAATTACATGTATATATATCGTAGGCGTACACTGGAGTAAATATCCAGCGGTTAGGTTACAGTATTATTGGATGACCCTTAACCTTCCTGCTTACTTTAGAACATGTTTAAGTACATTCAAAGATTAAAATTGCCTTATTTTACCAATAATAAAACCCACTACCCTGCACGTGTCTGCCATTTATAAACATTTAAAGGGAACATAATTATTACCTACTTAAAATTAAGGTAGGATAGTTTGTTTTTTTTTTTTGGGGGGGGGGGTGAAAATTATCTGCGCAAGTAGTTTCACTCATCAGTCTATGCAATACTTGTCACGAACAGAACGAGCATAAATATATATGATGCACATTTTAATTGTTTTTTTCGACGATTTTGCTTCGCTGATGCATTTTTTCTAACTTCCAGGGAGCTACGCTATATCTCTGTATTTTTTTTTTTTTTTATTTTTTTTTTTATTTATTTATTTATTTATTTTTTTTGACCTCGTTGCATTTTCCACCTCAAATGTTATTGGACGTTGAATTCCGTAGTAAATGGACCGATTCATTATATGAAAATAAAATAGTAACTCAAAATTATTATTCATAAAAACAATGAATTATTTGTGATTGGAACGACTTTGTCGTTATAAACACCTAGTTTCGTTCACGTGATTTTCAAGTTTGAGCTCAATTCACGTGAATTTAATGTGAATTTCACGCGGAATTCACGTGAAAAAAAATTTGCCTGTGTACCAGAATAATATATTGCTTCAATTGAATGCATGTAAGTGACCTGGTGAGATATTGAAAAGTTGAATAAACAGGATAGCAATGATATAGAAAATATTTCAATAATATGTATGAAAAAAAGTCTTGATAATAATAATAAAATTTATTATTATTATTATGATTATTATTATTATTATTATCATCGTCATCGTCATTATATTATTATTATTATTATTATTATTATTATTAACATAAAACTTTTGACTATTGACGATAGAAGGTCATTGGATGTAATGACCAATGTGTTCATTGTCGAGTTTCATATTTGAAATATGTCATTTTAAGTTTTTTAATATATATATATATACATATATGGAGAGAGAGAGAGAGAGAGAGAGAGAGAGAGAGAGAGAGAGAGAGAGAGAGAGAGAGAGAGAGAGAGAGAGACGCGATTACCGTTGTAAAGTCACAATTGCCTCACCTACATACAACTGTTTTTCTTATGTTGTATGCAAAGCATATATTGATCGTAATTAAGATCATTGATATTATTACATTTAAACCAATCAGAGCAAACAAGTGCCTTTCGTTTATTTTAAAAGTTTACGAAAACTACAGCCTTAAAAAATATATATACGTACATGTAAGTTTAGTATAAGATCAAATCGACTTGTTTAGGGGCTTTATGAATCGCTACTATTGTAATATTATTTTTATAAGTATTAATATTTATTTATTTATTTATTTATTTATTTATTTATTTATTTATTTATTTATTTATTTATTATTTATTTTCATAGATAGGGATAGTGAATTTTTATGTGATTTTATTTATTTATTTTTGTTTTCAATTTTTTAAACAATAATTTGCATATAATAACTTAAAATCTACCTACCTATAACGTTTATTACAGTAAATTAAAAAATGTATTTTTAAGTTCATGGTTGAAAATGTATTTGGGGGAAAAGGGTTGTCATTCTGATTTCCTTAATCACATGTTTTTCTCACTTTAAAACGGTGGTAAGATGTCGCTTAAGACGAGGATATATATATATATATATATATATATATATATATATATATATATATATATATATATATATATACCAGTACCCAATAAGTATTCAGTATGTACGGATGATGAATACTTATAAACAGGCTTCTGATGGAGTGTGTTATGGAGTGGTTCGATACATGGATTTCCGGGTTTCATCAAACGAAAAACAAACTGCGTTTATTCTCCGTTCACCGATATAGGATAGGAATCTAGATGTTGTGACGGAACTTCCGTGATTTATCCAAATATCTGTATAGTCTACAGAAGAATACGTGATTTATGTCATCTTAATTGTAATACTTATAACCATTTGACGTAATATACTTATGCCTTAATTTAAATAAATTATAATGTTAAAAGTTTTTGAGTCTTTTACATATAAGAATATTTTAATTTTTTGAATATTTCTTTCGGAAAATTAAAAAAAATTATACTTTTTCACTATACATTCCTTTTATATGTAAAAGGTACGTGTCCAAAACGTAGTATTGATGTTCAATTCGTGAACGTTAATGTATGAAGGTACAACCGACCCTTTACAAATCACGTTTCATCATATCCGTTTATTGTAGATTTCCTTTATTCCGTTAGTTAATTACAATTTATTGGATTTACGTTGTAATGTAGTATAAACATTTATTAATAATTCCAATACAATAAATGCCATTAGCTAGAATTTCTAATATCACTAGAAAAGATAATACTTTTAGGGATCATTTCTATAGTATGTATCGCCGGGACGTCGGGTAAAAAAAAACTAGGTTAGACTTTCTGATTACTGTGGTTTCCTCCCTTTGTATGATATATATATATATATATATATATATATATATATATATATATATATATATATATATATATATATATATATATGTGTGTGTGTGTGTGTGTGTGTGTGTGTGTGTGTGTGTGTGTGTAATAGCTTCCTTTTAACATTTGACATTTTACTAGTTTTTCACTTATAATTAGTTAAAATTTATTTACTTAAACACTCCCTTGTTTATGTTCAAAACTGTGCACAATCGGAAATACCAAGGGGAATTCCGATATAAATATTGTAAACAAAGTTATTAATGACGAAAATACCGATTGTATATATCTAAAGACAACATGAAGATTAACAAGGGTAAACAAAATGTCCGGAAATAAACACAGGCAAGTCTATATACGTGTACACTGCCATAATGGGTCATTTCATTTCTTTTATTTACTTATTCAATTGTATTTAAGTATTTGTTGAAATATGCACGTATATAATTTATTATGGTCATAAAGTACTCTTGTGACAGTACATAATCATAAAAGCTCAGATCAAGACAAGAACATTTAAACTATGGAAGTGAATTGAGATTTTTAAATAGTGGATTTTAGAAACAAATAAAAATAGAACGATTTTCTATAAACAAAGGGAGATAATTCAAAGTTTTTCAAGTCACGTATTCGTTGTTATGTGGAGACGGCCTTTGGACCGTGATTATTCCTAACCAAGGAAGTCTTTAAATCATATCTTTTGGGGGTTCTTTTAAAAATCACATTTTTATATTAAAAAAAAAAATTAAAATTATAAGTTTTTTAACTTCCTAGTTCACAATCAAGAGATTGTCCAACAACTTACATGTGTTCATTTGCATGTGCTGTTTTTTTAAATCAAAAACTAAAAAAAAAACCACATGACACATATATATTTTCTCTTTTTTATTATTGAAACCGTTGTATAAGAGGTCAATAATTACTAAATACTGATTATTTTATTAAAAGTTTTCCGGCATTATTTATTTATTTATTTATTTTAATTAATTATTTATTTATTTATTTATTTATTTATTTATTTATTTATTTATTTATTTATTTTAATCATAGCGAATATTTGTTTTATTTCATTTTTTCAGACAACTTGCATGAAATATGGGAATTGATGTTATGGCCTATAGACAAAGAGTTGGACAGTTTCAATTAAAATTTTTCCAGCCAATCAGATGTAGTTCTATCGACGTTTTGATGTATGTACCGGGGTCATTGGTACACAAGGGGTGTGTCCTTTTCATATGGATGCTACTTATTCTTGGGAATATCGAACTTAATCCTGGACCCTTTACTGAGGTAGGTGTAATTAATTAATATAAAGTTATATTGTTTAAAAAAGTTGATAGCTTTTAACTCGATGACACATCATTGTTTTTAATTTCCATTCAAATGGATCGTTATAAAGTAAAAATTAAATTAGGAGAAAAAGACTCGGAAAGCCTTGTTTAAAATTGAAAAAAAAAAGAATTATAGGCTTTTACACTCCCTGTAGTCGTTTGAAAAAAATACCTATGTATCTCCAAACTTATTTGATTGTTGAGACGTATGGGAAGTTATTCACTGATTCTGTTGAATTATTGCATACAAAAAATTCTGAACAAAATTCCAGGTATGTATGAAAAATCTATCAATAAAGCTTTCAGAGAAAATTTTAAACTTCTTCTTATAACTTTCTTTATAACTGTTATAACTCTTTATCTTAATATATATATGTGTGTGTGTGTGTGTGTGTGTGTGTGTGTGTGTGGTTATACATTATGCCATTTCCAATAAATGTAATTTATTTTAGTGAAAAAAACCCATGATTATACCAATTATTATCAACACCTGCAATCAGTTTTAGTTGAGAAAGTTTGAATATTATTACCGTTGTAGGTTCATTCATATGCATGAGTATTCTATTTAAAATTGTCTCCGCAATGCATGGTTACGGTGCGCATGTCTCAAATAACAGGCAACTTAGAATGTATGTTACATAAAATTATTTACGAATATAGTCTTAAGATTGAAAACGAAAAATATGCATGGATAAGCGCATGCGTGATTATTTATTAAAAGAAAATTTATTCCGCATTACGTGACATACCTATTTTAAATCTTATGATTGTAAATGTCCGTCCTTAAAAAGATTTTCAATGAACTTCCTTGACCGCTTTTAAAAGATAAAAACTTATTTAGCATAGGATAGGTTATACGTTCTACAATAACATGTTTATCTCAATCGTATGATATTTATGTTACAATTATCACGTGATATTTTTTATTTTTGTTGAAATATACTTAAGGAATTAATAGCTAACATCTTGTCTATGATGAGTCAAAATGGTATCCACTGTACCCTTGGACACAAAATCGAGTCATTTCAAATAATCATAATCCATAATTAGTTGAATACAATGTACCCTTAGACACGAAATCGCACCATTTCAGTGAATCATATTCCAGAACCAATTTTAATTCTACATTTCAAATTTAAAAAAATACCCTAAAAGTTTCTGGTTTATTACGCAATAAATATCTTTTTTGTCATACATTAATTGTTGAATCGGAGACAAAAATATAAATGACAAAATGTGATAAATAACAAAACAGAGATTAAAGAAATAGTAAATAACAATTTGTTTTATATTGCTTTAATATGTATTCTTTTATTGTAAAGAATGAAATTAAATCCATAACGGTAATAATTCTTTTGCGTTCTTTTTAAATGCAGAACTCAATCTGATTGTTAAAGAGTAAATCTACTCGTGAAAAATAAAATACATTGCCTTCTATGAGTTTTCCGTTTTCTGACGTGAAATCCATATATAGTTAATCCACACGACCTTTAATAAAACTAATAATTCCTTTCTTTGCCTTCCTATGATCATCCAAAAATTATTTGCAAATGTTGTACTCTCTCTCTCTCTCTCTCTCTCTCTCTCTCTCTCTCTCTCTCTCTCTCTCTCTTCTAGATGTGAAAACTTAATTTTTCTATTCTGTTTCAGCAAAAGGATGGAAAATGGAATGAGACTGAAAACTTTACATGGAATGATTCAAATGTCCTTGGACGCGGTGCTACAGCGGTTGTTTATAAAGCCCGTAACAAGGTACAATATTATCGATGGAGAAGAAATTTCATTCACTGTTGTCAAAACCATATTTAAATATTTATTGCTAATATGTTGTAAAGAGGTAAAGACAATGATTTATTTTGAATGCACGAATAACAAAAACATTTTTTAAAAGCACTATGTTACACAGCCTCACCAGCATATCACGAACAAAACAAAAGGGGCTTTAATCGTAAGTAACCATGTTGCTGGAAACGCGTACTATTAAATGTAGAAAATTTACCCATTAAATTTGAAATAACAATTAATACAAATGTGACTAACTTTCAGATGGTCAATCAGTCAGTCATCTAGTCATATGATAAATATTATCTTAGTACATGATGTAGTTAACATCAATGACTTTTTGAGTAACACTGTAGAACTAGATATTTGATCTCATATCTCACTTGTCAACAAGCTTAAGGTAAAAATTAAAGTAGTGAACAGTTAAATAGACAGAACTTATACTCGAGGAAATTGCTTTCCGTTACCAACAGGACAACCTAGGACTTCCATTCAAAGGGAATTATGCACATCCTTTTGCTATTGAGAATCCCGAGACTATCAATCGGATCGGGGTGGGGGAGGATAAACCCTTCGAAGAGACCAACTGGACAACCGGGAACTTTAACTTAAGGGAGGTCGTACACCCCTTTGCTAAATGCCAACAAACAACTTGGGTACTAACGCTTAAGGGCAATCGGCTAAGACCAATAGGGCAACACGTGTAAGCAGTGTTCTGTTTAGCATCTTCAATTAAATAAGACAGTTTTGATTACACAAATAGTTAGCGAAAATTAACCTATATGATTTTAATAGCTGTTTGTTAAAAAAGTACGTGCAGGAATATAAGTGAAAGCGCCAGTAATAAGTAATGAGAGTCATGATCTGTAAAATTGTTCAGAGCAAGAGTAATTTAAAAGCATTTACCATTCTGCGTAAATGTAGTGGTAACTATTTTATATTTGTCTAAAACTTGTAGAATATCTAAGTAATATATCTTAAATGTATTTTCAGAATAATGGGACAATATGTGCAGTAAAGGTGTTCCATGACAGGATATCTTCACATGGATCCACTGTACCCATAAGAGAAATGCAGATATTACGAAAACTGAAACACCCTAATATTATATCAATACTTGGGATCGAACAAGAGGTTTGTTAATTGGTGCATTTAAGTGATACTGAATTTTTTATTCATTTCGACATTTTCATCTCGCTGTATAATTTTCAGAGAATTATTTTTTGAAACTGCGTATATTAACAGGACAACATACACATTAAAATACCACAAAGTCAAAGCTTACATGACGATCAATAAGTACAGTTTTTGTAATAGGTTTGTTAAAACTTGATTTCGCCTTTTAAATAATAAAGTTGTTGCAGTGCTATATAATTTAGCTAGCTAGACATGAGGTGCTTACCCTTTCGGAGCACCCAGCCTCCCCTCTTTGATTGCATTTCACGTATGAAACTGACGTAACTAGCTAGACAGAAAGAGCTTACTCTTCCGGAGCGCACGGCCTCACTTCTCTGATGGGAATTCACGTGTGTAACTGAATTAGCCAGTTTACAAAGTTTTTACTTAATTTTTGGGACTTTTTTTGACATAGACTGGTATTTTTGAATTTTATATCAACAACATTCTTTACGTTTTTGTGTTTATTTTCTGGTCAGAAATGCAGTTAAACTTAAAAGAGAAAAAACGAATCAAAAAAAAAAAAAAAAAAAAAAAAAAAAAAAAAAAAAAAAAAAAAAAAAAAACCAGATGCTTGCGTAAAAAAGAGAAAAGAGTTTAACAAAAAAAAAAAAACAAAAACAAACTCACAGAAACAAATTAGAAACATACGTTGTGTGCTTTCTGATAAACCGTCATAATTACCTTCAACAGTTCAGCAACACAATATATATATATATATATACTTATTCTTCTATCACTTGATAAATATTACATAAGTTGATTTGTTAAAGCTAAGATTAACCTGGTGAATTTTTCTTTACATACAAATGTGATTTTTAAATTGAACCAGGAAGCTAAAGCAATATATAGCTTCAAACACGTTGAATTTTTGAACCGAATTAAAGATGAATATTGTTTAATCTCTCGGGTCATGAAACCCGGAAGTTTTGTACACAGACAAATGATTGGTTGTGCTGATAAGGTAAAATGTTGCATGGTATGAATGCTATTCAATCTTTCAAAGTCAAAATATAATGTTTAAAAATATATTAACAAGTAAAAACATTTTTTTCAATCTTCGCTTTAGCTTAGTTTCCTTGTTTGATTGGACATATGCATATTGTCACTACTGGAATGACAAAAACAGAAAACGAACACTGCCTAACTTAACAGTGTTCATTTTATTCAGTGCAATCAGTCAATGCGCATGAAAACAAAATTATAAAGAAAACTGAAATTTCTCTTGGCGTGTTAGTACACTGCATGATTAAAAGAGTTTTGATAAAGTTCTTACAAAAAAGCATATTATTGTTATTTATAAGTCTTTGTGAACTTTAGTTTTTCGCATACTTGATTGAGTTTAAATTGCTTTGTGCATATTTTCAAAAAATGCGATGTTTACGCCGGAAGTGATATTCTTGATGACGATTTACGTAATATGCGCATAAAAATCCACTACTCGCCCTTCTTTTCAACATGTAAAAACCCCGCAGCAACCGTTTTCTTTTCACAGAAAACAGGAATTGTAATCGCGGATGTGCATAGCAATTTTCGATAATGAGTAGCCTTATACAAGCGAAACTTACTGAACTTTATTGAAGTTTATTGGATGTTCTATAAAAACTAAGCATAATTCAATGTCACAAACACAGTGACTTTTACAGAAGAACATATAAAAATGCCAAGTCTTCTAGCATATATATACATATATATATAATTTTATATATATATATATATATATATATATATATATATATATATATATATATATATATATATATATATATATATTCCATTTGTTAAAGCATTTTATTTAATGACTATATAATTATTTTCTTACCACAAAACGCAAGGGTGCATTCGCATAGACCACTTGTTTATTTCTTTTCTGACAAGCTCATTGTAGACTTTTTGTTGGTTGCCCGAAAGAATAATTCGTTCCCTTTTTTAAATTGATATAACAGTTCAAGACAGGAAACCAGGTTTTAATAATGGAATACTGCGAAGGAGGAAGCTTATATGCTATGTTAGACCAGCCTAAATATGCTTATGGTTTTCCTGAAGAAGAATTTCTTGTTGTTTTAAAGCATATAGGTTTGTACAAGATTGATTGATGTTGTTATCTGAATATAAAACTACAAAGTGAAAAATTGTTACGAATAATACGTGTGAATCGGATTTCTTTGGCTCTGAGTTAGGACTTGTATTAAATTCTCAAAATAAAAAATCAAATTGTAATAATAAAAACATGTTATTTTGTAAATTTGCAATGTAGTGATTTAGCGAAGCAATTCTTACTTTTTCTTTGGTGTTGACATAGATCTTATAGATACAGCTGATCTGTGTTTGAAATACTATATATGTTTTCATTGTTTAATAACATTCCCAAAACTTGAAGTTGTTACGCTTTAAAGTTCTCTGTCCGCTCTAGCGTTTATTCGCTTCATATCCGTCTTCAGGCTTTTGATGAAATGCTAACCTAATCCTGCTTTCACACGAGGAACAACTACGCAACAGGAAATCAATATTAATGTTTCTAGTTTAAAGAATAAATTAAAATGTTGTAGCTGGCTGAATAACCTTTTCTTGAAAATATAAACAAGCAAAAATTATCTAGCATTAACAAGCAATCGAAAATAACCTAGACTAAGCCAATTAGAATCACCAACAATGGATTGATACAATTGTCAGGTGCTTGTTTATGAATACTGTACGAGTATTTAAGGAAATTTGCAAATCAAGCTCAGGATACAATTTTGAAAGGACACCCTACATAGCGATTAACTTATTATCAAGGTTTATTGCTTTCATGAATACTAAAATGACATGTTTTTCTAGTTGCTGGTCTCCAGTACTTGAGGCAAAATGACATGATACATAGAGATATAAAGCCAGGCAATATTATACGGTTTATTAACTATGATGGAAGGTAAGAATTCATTGAATAAAAGAGCTTGCGATAACATGGTTTTAACTTTTTTTTCTTACATTTAAACTTGCACAATTAAAATTTAATATCATTCTTTTTTTGCGTTATTAAGCCGAGTAAGATTCGCCGGTCGCGTTCCAAAAAGGTTTAATAAATTGATAGGTTTAAATGGGCAAGTTTGTAACAATGTGCTGAAAAACAATTCCCTTAAAAATTCAAGTTTTGATACAATTATGTCCTTCAGTGGTAAATTAAAACTAATTTGAGAATTTATGTTTCATATCACATAATCTGTATCAAGTTATTAAAGATATAACTAAATACTTTTTAAATTTTGATTTGCCATATGTTGACATTTCGGAAAATCACATCAAAATATTGGGTTTTGTCTTTCCAACTTATAACACTGGTTATAAATTTTGAGAATATGTGAATGTCATCTATCTAAGTGAGCTTGAAATAAAAGACACCACAGATTCTCATGTTCTGCTTCATATTTGGACTTATACCTCAATTATGACACCCACGAAAGGTTACATCTGAAGCTATACGACAAACGTGATGACTTCAATTTTTCTATTATCATCTTTCCGTTTCTTTGCAGTAATATCCCCGCTTATCTTGCGTATGGTGTATGTTTCACAGTCAATACGGTACGGTAAAGATTGTTCCCAACTATGGGGACTTTCTGCAACGACGCAAATTGCTTACAATTAAATTGTTGACGCAAGATTATTGCAAGCCTAGGCTTATCAAGGCCCTTAAAAAGTTTTTTGGCCGTCATCACAATATTGTTGATAATTATGTAGTCACTGTATCTAAACTTATACTGGATATATTTAACTTACCATTGTTCTTTGTTCCTTTCATTCTCAAAATTGACTTGCACGTGACGGGTGTAGCTAGCTAGACAGGAGGTGCTTACCCTTCCTGAGCACCCGGCCTCACTTCCTGGATGGAAATTCACGTGTATAACTAATTTTGCCAGTTTACAAAGTTTTTACTTTGTTTTTTGGATTGTGATATGGACAAAGACTGGTATGTTTGTTTTATTATGTAAATAAATTATTTTTTAATTCAGCTCTGTGTATAAGTTGACCGATTTCGGCGCTGCTAGAGAACTGGAGGAAGAAGAAGAATTTACATCTATATATGGAACAGAGGAATATCTAGTACGTGTATATCGCATTTTTACTTGTAGGTTAGGTGGAATGATACATTGTCATTATAACAGTCATTATCAATTATGTTTCTTTTCAAAAAATGACGGTTTAAAGTGATTTGATCTGTGCTCAAGTGAAATTGTGAAATGTTTAAAGCTTACAATATTAAACATTATATTTTAAAGTTATTTTAAGACATCGATATTTATGCAATATGATGTTTTTAGTTGTTTACAAACTGAAGTTCGGATAACTTGACCAATATTTTCATTCCTTACTAAAAATAGTATTTTTTCATTTGGCGTCTAAAAATTTAGAAAGGCTTAATATTATTCGCATAAAACAGTTAAAAGTATTCATTATTACAATTATAAATTTATTTAAGGATCCTCACATGTTTGAAAGAGCGGTTTTACAGAAACGCAAAGACAAGATGTTTGGTGCAAACGTTGACCTTTGGAGTCTAGGTGTTACTATTTACCATCTGGCCACAGGTCAGCTTCCTTTTCAACCATATGGTGGAAGAAACAATGCCAGAACTATGTAAGTTTTTATCGAGTTTTAGTCAATCGTTCCATAAGGGTTTAATGAACATTTTCAAGCTCATTTTTTCTTAAAATTTTCTCTTTTTTAAAGCACAAATGATCCTGTAATTTAACAATGTATTTAACTGTAAAAATTTTAACTTGAATTAGTTCATATTGTTGAGTCTTACCTTGGTCGTTAAGTGTATTTCTAATTGTTTAATTAAATTTTCTTCAATTAGTAGTCTTAAAATATGTCAATTGTTGGTTATTAATTTTAGGTTTCAGATGACAACGGAAAAAGCCTCCGGTGTTATTTCAGGGAAACAAAAATATGAAAATGGTCCCATTGAATGGGGAAGAGAACTACCTTCTACTTGTCTGTTATCATCGTAAGTTTAAGTCCATAAAATATTTATATGGGGACACAAACTTGTTCCAAGACCGTTTCGTTTGCGGTGCTTTTGACTGCATTTCTCTGTCATAACTTTGAGTAAGTGTAGTTTTAATGGCGCATCTATGGAATTCGAAGCTGTTCTCAAAGAAATGCATGAAGATTATTGCAGTATACAGATCAATAGCGGAAATTTTTCTACCGTGATGTTGTCCATTTCTGGACTAAAAATGAGGTAAAAAAAAAAAAAAAAGATTTTTATAGATTGCCTAAAGTTATGCCGAAGCAATTTCATTTGTTTGCTTAAAGCTTACAATGCAAGTTGATATAAAGCAAAAGTGTTGAAAACATTAGAAACTGAATATGTATCAGAAATAAAAAGCAACAAAATCTACCGATAAGAAACAGTACAATTGACAAGTTAAAAACAAAAGCTAAAAAATTGCAATCAAGAGACAACCTATAGCGTATTACTAAACTTTGTTAATTAAAGCACAAAGCAATAAGTTTATACTTTGCATTTGGAGATGTTTTGTTCTGAAATACTTTCAGTAATGTTTTAGATTTGTATCATACTATACTGTAAAAAAGAAGCATAATTTGTTTTCTTTAACTTTGCAGTAGCCTAAAATCATTGATTACGCCATTGGTTGCGGGATTACTGGAATGCAACACAAAAAGACGATCAACATTCGAAACTGTCTTTTCTGTTGTCACTGATATAATGGAGAGGAAAATTCTAAAAGTTTTTAGTGTTGGACATGGATCAAATTTTAAGATATATATAAATGGAAGTCAAAGGTAAAAAATTGCTGTGTTATTGTTTGTTACTTATATAATGTTACCATTTAAACATCTTTTACTTTCTTTTGGTTTCATGCTAAAATAACATATGGTCCTTCGAAACCCGTTCATTGTACGAAGTCTGTGTCTCATAATTAGTCCTTAAAGGGTACTTGTAACGATTTTCAGTTTTGACATATTTTATTCGTCGTACTTAAATATGGCTTTGGCAAAAATTACATAAAATTCCATTCCATAATAAGGTAGATATCGGTGATTTTCTAATACATCTCTAGAAATCCAAATCAAAAAGGTCGATATCGAGGCTCCCGTGTTGTGACGTCATACCAGTAACATACCTCCACAGAATATTATTTACCAACTACTAAATTAAGTCAAATACGAAGTCATAGTTTCACTTTCTATGATTATTTTACGGGAAAACTAGTTAATGAAGTGGAATTAACATCCGTTTGACATGTACCGATAATAAAGATTATTATTAATCCTTTTGTGTATTAGACACATTCCTTAGATTCAGACCCACACCTGTAATTAACAGGATGTCACTTATAATTTGCAAAATTGATTTGCAGGTTGATTAAGTTATCTTACGACCTGTAATAAACAATAATATATTTACAGTTCGAGTAAAGTAAAATATTTTTATTCGGTGAACGTTATTTGTCATATACAGTATAAAGATTTTACTCCGGAAAAAATGGATGTTTCATTTTTAAATTTTAAAGAACACAATCCTGAGCCCCAATTTCTAAAGGACATTTTAAAAAAGTAAGAAAATAAAATTTTTCTTAGTTTTCATGTCAATAATAATAATAATAATAATAATAAAATATAACTTTAAGGCAAAATTGAAAATTAAAATTGACGAATAGTATAGTCTATTTAAAACATATTTATTGATCTACTTAACAGCATTTGATTTTATTAGATTTAAGTTTTCACTTTTTCTTGGGCATACATTTAGCTGTGATATTTTTTTAATTCTTTATTCCATATATACAAATCAATAATAATAATAATAATAATTATTATTATTATTATTATCTCGTTTTTTCAAAATGTTTTCTCATTCTAAAATAATTAATTTTGTTATTTCATTATAAACAATTATACTATATTTCGCGTAAAATAATTTGAGATGAAACAGCTTGTTTTTTTTTCTTTTTAATTACCCCAGCATTAATTAGCCATCGGACAGTTGAAAAGTACTATGTAACAAACTTTGATTTTGTGCACATCTTCCAATTATCAAGGAAATGTACGGAAGCGTATTAGGCTCACCTGCGAAAATATTTTTCTAGAGAGTGAAAATATTTTATCTGGCGGCCGCCATTTATTTATCTGGCGGCCGCTACTTAATATCACCTTCGAAAATATTTTTCTCGAGAGTGAAAATATTTTATCTGGCGGCCGCCATTTAATTATCTGGCGGCCGCCACTTATTTATCTGGCGGCCGCCACTTAATTATCTGGCGGTCGCCACATATTTATCTGGCGGCCGCCATTTAATTATCTGGCGGCCGCCACTTATTTATCTACCGGATTATAACATGTCTGTCAGTATTGCCGAAGCTACGAAAGCTTGTAAGTGCCATTTTATACACTAGAAAAAATTACTATCTCGTTTAAACGAGATACTAACTCGTTTAAACGAGATACTAACTCGTTTAAACAAGATAACTATCTCGTTTAAACAAGATAATTATATCGTTTAGACAAGATACTTAGTCGTTTAAACGAGTTAATATTTCATTTTTATTCTGGTATATTGACGAAAGCAGTGATAGTTAAAAGCAGTAGTAGTAACTAACCTCATATAGCTGAAGCTGGTTACTTGTAGAAGAAAAGTTAGCTACTAGTATCCAGTTGAACGATGATTAAAAATACAAAAGTAGCAATTATTTCTAGTTAGCTTTTATTGATTAAAAATAATATGTAATTGTTGTTTATTTGATGTTATTTAAGTATCTGTGGCTATCTCGGATATTTGATGACTAACCAAGAGTATTCACCACAAATTTGGTCTTACTATTGCTTGGTGAAAATCGGGGTTTTTCAGATAAAAGAGTTGAAATAACAGACCTTTTTTGCATATGTTCAGAAAACCGAGACAACATAATATTTATTTCAGAAAATCAAAAGAGGCCCATGGACCTTAAGCCTCACCTGGAGATATGTCCAAAATTGTTTTCAAAGTGCAATAGGTACAAAACTTTCCAAGTTTTCTCAAGCTCAGAGAATCAGAAATATCCAGCGACATTTCAGTAATAAGTATCTAATGTGTATGTAGTAACTAAAGTACACAAAAAATTAACTAATTCAATAGTTCTGTAAAAGAGTTCATAAATACCGTTTTATATCACCCCAGTCACGATATTTTAAATTATATTGATATAAATTTAAAACGGTATTTATGAACTCTTTTACAGTTCTTATTGATCTCTCTAAAAGTTGATTTTATCATTCCAGTGATTTAAACGATTCGAAAAATTGCTAATTGGGTGTAATTTTTGAATTAGTTAATTTTTTGAAAAATTTTCAGTGTACTCTAGTTACTACATACACATTAGATACTTATAACTGAAATGTCGCTGGATATTTCTGATTAAGTATTTTGGCATCTCTAAGCTTGAGAAAACTTGGAAAGTTTTGTACCTATTGCACTTTGAAAACAATTTTGGACATATCTCCAGGTGAGGCTTAAGGTCCATGGGCCTCTTTTGATTTTCTGAAATAAATATTATGTTGTCTCTGTTTTCTGAACATATGCAAAAAAGGTCTGTTATTTCAACTCTTTTATCTGAAAAACCCCGATTTTCACCAAGCAATAGTAAGACCAAATTTGTGGTGAATACTCTTGGTTAGTCATCAAATATCCGAGATAGCCACAGATACTTAAATAACATCAAATAAACAACAATTACATATTATTTTTAATCAATAAAAGCTAACTAGAAATAATTGCTACTTTTGTATTTTTAATCATCGTTCAACTGGATACTAGTAGCTAACTTTTCTTCTACAAGTAACCAGCTTCAGCTATATGTGGTCAGTTACTACTACTGCTTTTAACTATCACTGCTTTCGTCAATATACCAGAATAAAAATGAAATATTAACTCGTTTAAACGACTAAGTATCTTGTCTAAACGATATAATTATCTTGTTTAAAAGAGATAGTTATCTTGTTTAAACGAGTTAGTAATTTTTTCTAGTGTATAAAATGGCACTTACAAGCTTTCGTAGCTTCGGCAATACTGACCGACATGTTATAATCCGGTAGATAAATAAGTGGCGGCCGCCAGATAATTTAAATGGCGGCCGCCAGATAATTAAGTTGGCGGCCGCCAGATAAAATAAGTGGCGGCCGCCAGATAATTAAATGGCGGCCGCCAGATAAAATATTTTCACTCTCGAGAAAAATATTTTCGCAGGTGATATTAAGTGGCGGCCGCCAGATAAATATTTTTCACTCTCTAGAAAAATATTTTCGCAGGTGAGCCTAATACGCTTCCGTACATTTCATATACCTGCTTAAAACTTTGATATCATTAAGTGTCCTCTTGGTAACAATGGAAAGAAAGACAACTCGAGCTGGCATTGGCCCTAGTAATGGCAGTTTTTATTCAAGGATTTCTTTCTGTCTGAATTCTGTCAAATTAAAGGAGGATACAAGGTACTACTTGCAGGTTTAGGACTTAAAAGTTAATCAAGCCCCCACCGTGTTCCATATAATAATAATAATAAATAAATATAATAATAATAATAATAATAATAATATCAGCAGCAGCAACAACAACATTATTATTATTATTATTATTATTATATTATTATTATTATTATTATTATTATTATTATTATTATAAAAAGTATCGACTCAGTGGTGTATTTCGAAAAGCTTGATGTCTAATTGTCGTCCCATCATTATTTCCCTTTTTTTGAATCTGGAGACAAAAATGTAGGTGATGATGGATGCAAAGTTTTTCTGAAGAGGTCGATAACGTGAAAAAATCCTGACAATCTGAAATTTATCTCATTTGAGGAAATTAACAACAAAATACGTCTGTACCGGAAACATGAAACATAAAGGCCAAGTTGATATACACGGGTTTTGCAGAATAACCCCCCCCCCTCCCCGAAGAGGTGGAGTAATGGTGTTTTACACTTTATCACTTATATCGAGGAACGGATAGTTCTGGATTGGTGGAAAAAAACGGAGTGGCTTGCAAAGCAAAATGTTGAAATTTTCTTAAAGTTGCGATTTACCTCAAGGGGTTTCTAATCTATAGGACAATGAGTGGACTCTATGATCGAACTTTCTAAAACCCACACTTTAGACCACTTGGCAACCAAATGTCCTCCCTTGAGAAAAGGTCCTTTACTCGATATTTAGTTCTTATATACAAAAAAAAACAACACATATTACGAAAACAAAATAATTTGTAACGGAACTGAGCTGGTCGTGGTGTTGGTGTTGTACATGGTAGGTATAATAGAGTGAATTTCTACCAGGCAGTCTGGTCCGGATCTTTTAGCCTTGTGGTAGAGTGCTCGCTTATCACCCGGAAAGGCCAGATTCGTTCCTCAGCGGGGCACTCGGTGAGGATGTATTGTTTTTCAGGTGTTCCTCCTTCCAGTTACAAAATGATTATAACCATAAACAAAGAAATGAAAGGATAAAACTTCATTTTAAAATAAAATTTTACTTACTGTTAATTAAACTTATGCCAGGATACATCCGACGGTTTAATTCCTTCAACGTCGATAAAAGATGGCAAATCTTTAACAAACTATATATAGATATGTATATATAGATATAATAAATATATAAAACATGTCACGTACGTTAGATATATTCAGCCCGCTATTGACTACCTTATCGTAAATTATTGATGATCAATGTGCAACATCTTGTTACTTTAATCGATCAATTTTTATTACACATTACATTTCATGGATTTTCTTTCATATGTTCATGTTTTTTGACGGTCTATTTGGATTTTACGTGATAGTAAAAGAATTTTACTTATATCGAGAGGTCGCCAGCTACTAGAGATAAGGTTAAGATCCATTAACTCAGAGATGGTACACTATTTGGTTTACATTATTAGCCGTAGTTCTGATCTTCAAGCCGGTAAGGGTACTGAACCATTTGGTTAACAGTTTTATCTATGACCATGGTCATCAAACTAGAGATGGTACTGGGCCATGTGGTTTACATTTTTAGCCATTGGCATGGTCGATCAAACCGGAGATTTTACTGAGCCATTTGCTTTACATTTTAATCTGTTCCATTAAACCGGAGATGTACTGGACCATTTTGGGCTACATTTAAAAACATGGTTTCTGTTCCATCAAACCGGAGAAGGTACTGGGCCATTTTGGTTTACATTTTTAATCGTGGTTCTGTTCCATTAAACCGGAGAAGGTACTGGGACCATTTTGGGCTACATTTAAAATCATGGTTCTGTTCCATCAAACCGGAGAAGGTACTGGCCATTTTGGTTTACATTTAAGCCACGATTTTCGGCCATTAAACCAGAGATGGTACTGGGCCATTTGGTTTGTAATTTTTAATCAAGGTTCTGTTCCATTAAACCGGAGAAGGTACTGGGCCATTTTGGTTTAAATTTTAATTTTTAACATGGTTCTTTCCATTCAGAACTACTAGTATTCACTTAGATATTGACGTCAGGATTGTCGCTCTCCTTTCGATGATTTCGATTATTCTGTAATGCTTAAAATTGTTTAAGCATATTGGACTTGGAAGAATTTCTGATGTTAATAAAGTTTTCCTTTTGATTTTCTTCAACAGTACTACGTGGTACCAGGGGAATTGTGCTAAACTATAATTTAATTGAATACAGAGACACGATTTATCGACGTTTTTCTTGCTTCTTGGTGCTGAATGCATTGTGAAAATAAATCAATTAAAAAAATAGGTTCATCAAAATAAGGTATTGTTTTGAAAGACAACAACAATAACAATGTATATGAAGTATTATTTATTACAAAATAGAAACTCGGATATATTTTTTGGTTTTAAAAATGAATTCTCAGTATCACAGTGGTGGGATCAGGTTGGTCACGTGACTTTTAATCTGAACAGTCCAAACTTAAACAGTTGGGTAGCTGGCCTGTGTGGCAATACCGCAGTTGTTACGTCTATTCCTGGACATCATGATGTAACCCTCCATTCCCAGGTCTTACCCCAGCTGTAAATATAAATAAGATATTTTTTTATCGAATGGTAGCTTTATTGTTGCTTAACGTGTCATCAGCAATTATTTTGTGACATTTTATTTAAATCTCAAGGATTAATCTAAACACCAATTTCTGAGGTGCATGAGGTGCGTGAGGAGCGTGCAAGCGTTTCCGACAACATTTTTACAATCGTCCACTGAGTTGAGTGTACACTCAACTCAAATTAGGGAAATTTTAAAGTCAATTTATAAGACATTACACAGTTAAAATTGTATATCTCATATTATATTCATTCAAATTGTTTATTGTAGGTTTGTTGAACAAAACAAAACATTTTGTCATAAAACTTAATTTTTGTCTAAATATTGATGAGAGCAAAAAATGGGGAAATTTGAGTTGAGTGTACAATCAGTTAAGTGAATGATTGTGAAACTGGGGCCCAGTCTACATTATTATGCTAGTATGCACTTAAAGCAACCGACCATTACGGTAGCTCAGTTGGTAGAGTGCTCGCTCCGTAAGTGGGAGGTCGTGCGTTCGAACCTAGGCCGGGTCTGACCCAAGACTTGAAAGTGGGTAGTGGCTGTTCTTTCGCCTAGCATTCGGCATTACGAAATAAAAGTCACGGTTCTTTCGGATGGGAACTTAAAATAAACGAGGTCCCGTGTCACGGCATGGCACGATAAAGAACCCTACTGTATCATGCCATCAGCGCAACGCACAGGCGAAATTTCTGCACTTTCGCCTATAGCTGACGGCGTCTCGATATAAGTGAAATGTTCTTGACTGGGACATCAAACATCATTACTCAACTCAACTCACTTAAAGCAACACCTTAGAGTGTCTGTAGACTAAACAGCGATGAAGCAGATTAATATCGCAGACTTATTTGAATGATATCAAGCCAAACAGTAAAGAGCTACGACAAGAAAAAAACTACCTAAGTCGAACCCCCGGCGATATGAAACAAATTTATGTACAAAATGATAAAAATTATGTTTATATGAAAGAAATTTATGTAAAAAATGATAAAAATAATGTTTTAAGTCTCAGTTTTGGGGGTCGGTCGGAACAACTAAATGCCCGAAAAACCACCGATCTTCGACTAGCTAAATAACTAACTTTCGGACACTGGTATTTGTTCCGATTGGTATATAATGGTCCAAAATGGTATACCACTTTCTTTTCAATTACCTATGGAGACAAGTCAACTGTGTGAAAACGCTCCGAGCAAGGATTGAAGAAGAGGAAGAAAAGAAAAGAAGAAGAGAAAAGAAGAAGAAAAAAGAAGAAGATTATAATAACGATGATGAGAAGGACGAAAATGGAGGTGGTTGTGGTCGTCGCGCTGTTGGTTGTGGTGGTGGATGAAGAGGAGGAAGAGAGGTGGCATTACCTGTTTTTGACCAGCCAGTAATCCTTTCCACTGTCAGTTCCATATCCTACAGCCAATACTCCGTGATCCAGACGGGTCTCACTACAGAAGAATGAGTGATATACTCCACTTCTGTACAACTGGAAGCTCATGTGACTGGCGTCAATGGCAACTGAGATAGGTCCAACTGTAGCCACAGCTGACTGGAGATCAGACTCGCTCTTGGACTTGATATCAACAAAACCGGTATCTGTGGCACCGACATTTGCAGCATCAAACTTACATTCTCCATTCTGCAAAAGAGAACAAATAAACTTTTTTCCCTAAGACCTTTGTTTCTGATATTTATTCAGCAAATTTTGTAAAGTTTTTTTTTATATAAATGTTGACAATAGAAACTACGTGTGTTTCAGCAATTCATTATGAACACAAACAGAAAACTAAATGGTTTCACAAAATAATGTAACCACTACGCAAATACTATTATGGGATTTTCGTGCCACATTGTCAATGCGCATGAAGTTCCTTCGACACATCGCTCTTTAAATTTTGCATTTTGTTTCTCTCTCTCTCTCTCTCTCTCTCTCTCTCTCTCTCTCTCTCTCTCTCTCTCTCTCTCTCTCTCTCTCTCTCTCTCTCTCTCTCTCCATACATTCCATACATCACTTCGATCATTTAGCAAATAAAGTTTCAACGTTTCGACTTTTGGTGGGGCATTGTTTCGTCACTTCTCTTCGCCAATAAAGTTTCAACATTTCGACTTTTGGCGGGGCATTGTTTCGTCACCTCTTCGCCAATAAAGTTTCAACATTTCGACTTTTGGTGGGGCATTGTTTCGTCACTTCTCTTCGCTAATAAAGTTTCAACATTTCGACTTTTGGTGGGGCATTGTTTCGTCACTTCTCTTCGCCAATAAAGTTTCAACATTTCGACTTTTGGTGGGGCATTGTTTCGTCACTTCTCTTCGCCAATAAAGTTTCAACATTTCGACTTTTGGTGGGGCATTGTTTCGTCACTTCTCTTCGCCAATAAAGTTTCAACATTTCGACTTTTGGTGGGGCATTGTTTCGTCACTTCTCTTCGCCAATAAAGTTTCAACATTTCGACTTTTGGTGGGGCATTGTTTCGTCACTTCTCTTCGCCAATAAAGTTTCAACATTTCGACTTTTGGTGGGACATTGTTTCGTCACTTCTCTTCGCTAATAAAGTTTCAACATTTCGACTTTTGGTGGGGCATTGTTTCGTCACTTCTCTTCGCTAATAAAGTTTCAACATTTCGACTTTTGGTGGGGCATTGTTTCGTCACTTCTCTTCGACAATAAAGTTTCAACATTTCGACTTTTGGTGGGGCATTGTCTCGTCACTTCTCTTCGCCAATAAAGTTTCAACATTTCGACTTTTGGTGGGGCGTTGTTTCGTCACTTCTCTTCGCCAATAAAGTTTCAACATTTCGACTTTTGGTGGGGCATTGTTTCGTCACTTTTCTTCGCCAATAAAGTTTCAACATTTCGACTTTTGGTGGGGCATTGTTTCGTCACTTTTCTTCGCCAATAAAGTTTCAACATTTCGACTTTTGGTGGGGCATTGTTTCGTCACTTCTCTTCGACAATAAAGTTTCAACATTTCGACTTTTGGTGGGGCGTTATACCGTCACTTAACTCTTCAAATTTCGCCATTACGTCTTCGTGTGTGACTGTTAAATATAAGTTGAGAGAAAACAAAGATTTTTTTTCTTCTTTACCTCTGCAAGACATATAAAATTGCTTGTACAACTTTGTAAGATTCCCAAAAATAAATCTTACCGCGGCTTTGTAGGGGTATGAAGCTTCTGTGTCAATTCCATTGTTAACTTTGATGTATGTAAAAGCCTGATCCATAAGTCCTCCCTGGCATCCGTGGTTGCCTGGAAAAAAAATTGAAGATAAATTTATTAAACCTCGGTGACCGAGAAGACAAAGATGTTGGTTTATAAATCACTGAGCTCCCCACCTATTAGGTTCAAATCCCACTCGGGGCATACTTAGTTGTCAAAAACATTATTTGACCGTTTACCGAAGGTCAATGAAGTTTTCCGGGTACACCGGTCTCCTCAACCACCAAAAACTGACCGCCTTTATATAGTGAACATACTTGAATAAAAAGTAAACATATTTCTCTGCCTATCTTTATATTTGTCGGTTTTATTGGGAAATATTTTGTCAGTATAACGTGTGATTAAGGTCATATGGATGTTAATGTTCCGAATTGTTAGCGAACGGTTGCCCATTACCAATGGGAGAAAAACTTACTCGTTAATTCCCGTTGAAAATCGTAAAAACTCGGCTGTGGGGCACATACGCCTTTTCAGTTTTAGCTTAACCTGCATTAGACCTTTTTTTTTTTTTTTTTTTTTTTTTTTTTTTTAGGGGGGGGGGGCGATCTTTAGAGAACCACAAATACATACATGTACTTTGTTTTAGGGGTATTCATTGGAAATTACAATAATATAATTTGTTTTAGGAATAATTCACGAATATATATCTCGTTTTTGGAACAATGATTAAGAATTACGAATATATACACTAATAAAATATGTGCTAATTTTGAAATTTTATAAAATACTAGTGATACAATTCAAAAGTAGAACATGACAACACTGTACCTCTTGTTTTAGTGAGCAAACATTGGTAATCACGAATATACACCTTGTTTTTGGGAACAGTGATTTATAATTTCGAATACATGTATATACATTGCTTTCAAAGCAATCATTGGGAAGCCACAAGAATATATACCCAGTTGTTGAGCACTAATTACTAAAAGTCACGATCATTCTTTTTAAAATATCGACTATAAATCAGTAAACTTTTTTATTGCAGTCACCTAAGAGACATGAACATGATTTTAAAAGAAAGAAAGCACAAATTTTTTATTATGCCTTTATTATGGAGCAGAAGGGTTATTGAACATACCTTGTTTTTTTGGAGCAGTAGTGATATTGAACATACCTTGTTTTTTTGGAGCAGTAGTGATATTGAACATACCTTGTTTTTTTGGAGCAGTAGTGATATTGAACATACCTTGTTTTTTGGAGCAGTAGTGATATTGAACATACCTTGTTTTTTTGGAGCAGTAGTGATATTGAACATACCTTGTTTTTTGGAGCAGTAGTGATATTGAACATACCTTGTTTTTTGGAGCAGAAGGGTTATTGAACATACCTTGTTTTTTGGAGCAGAAGGGTTATTGAACATACCTTGTTTTTTGGAGCAGTAGTGATATTGAACATACCTTGTTTTTTGGAGCAGTAGTGATATTGAACATACCTTGTTTTTTGGAGCAGTAGTGATATTGAACATACCTTGTTTTTTTGGAGCAGTAGTGATATTGAACATACCTTGTTTTTTTGGAGCAGTAGTGATATTGAACATACCTTGTTTTTTGGAGCAGAAGGGTTATTGAACATACCTTGTTTTTTGGAGCAGTAGTGATATTGAACATACCTTTTTTTTTGGAGCAGTAGTGATATTGAACATACCTTGTTTTTTGGAGCAGTAGTGATATTGAACATACCTTGTTTTTTGGAGCAGTAGTGATATTGAACATACCTTGTTTTTTTTGGAGCAGTAGTGATATTGAACATACCTTGTTTTTTGGAGCAGAAGGGTTATTGAACATACCTTGTTTTTTGGAGCAGAAGGGTTATTGAACATACCTTGTTTTTTGGAGCAGTAGTGATATTGAACATACCTTGTTTTTTGGAGCAGTAGTGATATTGAACATACCTTGTTTTTTGGAGCAGTAGTGATATTGAACATACCTTGTTTTTTTGGAGCAGTAGTGATATTGAACATACCTTCTTTTTTGGAGCAGAAGGGTTATTGAACATACTTTGTTTTTTGGAGCAGAAGGGTTATTGAACATACCTTGTTTTTTGGAGCAGTAGTGATATTGAACATACCTTGTTTTTTAGAGCAGTAGTGATATTGAACATACCTTGTTTTTTGGAGCAATAGGGTTATTGGACATACCTTGTGTTTTGGAGAAGTAGGTTTATTTAACATACCTTGTTTTTGGAGCAGCAGGGTTATTGAACATACCTTGTTTTTGGTGCAGTAGTGATATTGAACATACCTTGTTTTTTGGAGCAGTAGTGTTATTGAGCATACCTTGTTTTTTGGAGCAGTAGTGTTATTGAACATACCTTGTTTTTTGGAGCAGTAGTGTTATTGAGCATACCTTGTTATTGGTGCACTAGGGTCATTGAGCATACCTTGTTTTTTTGGAGCAGTAGGGATATTGAGCATACCTTGTTTTTTGGAGCAGTAGGGATATTGAACATACATTGTTTTTGGAGCAGTAGGGATATTGAACATACATTGTTTTTGGAGTAGTAGGGATATTGAGCATACCTTGTTTTTGGAGTAGTAGAGTTATTGAACAAATCTTGTTTTTTGGAGCAGTAGAGTTATTGAACAAACCTTGTTTTTTGGTGCACTAGGGTCATTGAACATACCTTGTTTTTTGGAGCAGTAGGATTATTGAGCATACCTTGTTTTTGGAGCAGAAGGGTTATTAAACATACCTTGTTTTTTGGAGCAGTAGTGTTATTGAACATACCTTGTTTTTTGGAGCAGTAGGATTATTGAGCATACATTGTTCTTTGGAGCACTAGGGTTATTGAACATATCTTGTTTTTTGGAGCAGTAGGGTTATTGAGCATACCTTGTTTTTGGAGCAGTAGGGTTATTGAACAAATCTTGTTTTTTGGAGCAGTAGAGTAATTGAACAAACCTTGTTTTTTGGTGCACTAGGGTCATTGAACATACCTTGTTTTTTGGAGCAGTAGGATTATTGAGCATACCTTGTTTTTGGAGCAGAAGGGTTATTAAACATACCTTGTTTTTTGGAGCAGTAGGGTTATTGAACATACCTTGTTTTTTGGTGCACTAGGGTTATTGAACATACCTTGTTTTTGGAGCAGTAGTGTTATTGAACATACCTTGTTTTTTGGGGCAGTAGTGTCATTGAGCATACCTTGTTTTTTGGAGCAGTACGGTTATTGAGCATACCTTGTTTTTGGAGCAGTAGGGTTATTGAACAATCCTTGTTTTTTGGAGCAATAGTGTTATTGGACATACCTTCTGTTTTGGAGTAGTAGGTTTATTTAACATACCTTGTTTTTGGAGCAGCAGGGTTATTGAACATACCTTGTTTTTGGGGCAATAGTGTTATTGGACATACCTTGTGTTTTGGAGTAGTAGGTTTATTTAACATACCTTGTTTTTGGAGCAGCAGGGTTATTGAACATAACTTGTTTTTGAAGCAGAAGGGATATTGAGCATACCTTGTTTTTTTTTGGAGCAGTAGGGATATTGAATGTACCTTGAATTTGGAGCAGTACGGTTATTGAACATACCTTGTTTTTGGAGCAGTAGGGTTATTGAGCATACCTTGTTTTTTGGAGCAGTAGGGTTCTTGAACAAATCTTGTTTTTGGAGCAGTAGTGTTATTGAACATACCTTGTTTTTTTGTGCACTAGGGTTATTGAACATACCTTGTTTTTTGGAGCAGTAGGATTATTGAGCATACCTTGTTTTTTTGGAGCAGTAGGGATATTGAACGTACCTTGTTTTTTGGAGCAGTAGGGTTATTGAACATATCTTGTTTTTTGGAGCAGTAGTGTTATTGAACATACATTGTTTTTGGAGCAGTAGGGTTATTGAACATATCTTGTTTTTTGGAGTAGTAGGATTATTGAACATATCTTGTTTTTTTGTGCACTAGGGTTATTGAACATACCTTGTTTTTTGGAGTAGTAGGATTATTGAGCATACCTTGTTTTTTTGGAGCAGTAGTGTTATTGAACATATCTTGTTTTTTGGTGCACTAGGGTTATTGACCATACCTTGTTTTTTGGAGTAGTAGGATTATTGAGCATACCTTGTTTTTTTGGAGAAGTAGGGATATTGAACGTACCTTGTTTTTTGGAGCAGTAGGGTTATTGAACATATCTTGTTTTTTGGAGCAGTAGTGTTATTGAACATATCTTGTTTTTTGGTGCACTAGGGTTATTGAACATACCTTGTTTTTTGGAGTAGTAGGATTATTGAGCATACCTTGTTTTTTTGGAGAAGTAGGGATATTGAACGTACCTTGTTTTTTGGAGCAGTAGGGTTATTGAACATATCTTGTTTTTTGGAGCAGTAGTGATATTGAACATACCTTCTTTTTTGGAGCAGAAGGGTTATTGAACATACCTTGTTTTGTGGAGCAGAAGGGTTATTGAACATACCTTGTTTTTTGGAGCAGTAGTGATATTGAACATACCTTGTTTTTTGGAGCAGTAGTGATATTTAACATACCTTGTATTTTGGAGCAGTAGTGATATTGAACATACCTTGTTTTTGGAGCAGTAGTGTTATTGAACATACCTTGTTTTTTGGAGCAGAAGGGTTATTGAACATACCTTGTTTTTTGGAGCAGTAGTGATATTGAACATACCTTGTTTTTTGGAGCAGTAGTGATATTGAACATACCTTTTTTTTGGAGCAGTAGTGATATTGAACATACCTTGTTTTTTGGAGCAGTAGTGATATTGAACATACCTTGTTTTTGGAGCAGTAGTGATATTGAACATACCTTGTTTTTTGGAGCAGTAGTGATATTGAACATACCTTGTTTTTTGGAGCAGTAGTGATATTGAACATACCTTGTTTTTTGGAGCAGTATTGATATTGAACATACCTTGTTTTTTGGAGCAGTAGTGATATTGAACATACCTTGTTTTTTGGAGCAGTAGTGATATTGAACATACCTTGTTTTTTGGAGCAGTAGTGATATTGAACATACCTTGTTTTTTGGAGCAATAGGGTTATTGGACATACCTTGTGTTTTGGAGAAGTAGGTTTATTTAACATACCTTGTTTTTGGGGCAGCAGGGTTATTGAACATACCTTGTTTTTGGTGCAGTAGTGATATTGAACATACCTTGTTTTTTGGAGCAGTAGTGTTATTGAGCATACCTTGTTTTTTGGAGCAGTAGTGTTATTGAACATACCTTGTTTTTTGGAGCAGTAGTGTTATTGAGCATACCTTGTTTTTTGGTGCACTAGGGTCATTGAGCATACCTTGTTTTTTTGGAGCAGTAGGGATATTGAGCATATCTTGTTTTTTGGAGCAGTAGGGATATTGAACATACATTGTTTTTGGAGCAGTAGGGATATTGAACATACATTGTTTTTGGAGTAGTAGGGATATTGAGCATACCTTGTTTTTGGAGTAGTAGAGTTATTGAACAAATCTTGTTTTTTGGAGCAGTAGAGTTATTGAACAAACCTTGTTTTTTGGTGCACTAGGGTCAATTGAACATACCTTGTTTTTTGGAGCAGTAGGATTATTGAGCATACCTTGTTTTTGGAGCAGAAGGGTTATTAAACATACCTTGTTTTTTGGAGCAGTAGTGTTATTGAACATACCTTGTTTTTGGAGCAGTAGGATTATTGAGCATACATTGTTCTTTGGAGCAGTAGGGTTATTGAACATACCTTGTTTTTGGAGCAGTAGGGTTATTGAACAAATCTTGTTTTTTGGAGCAGTAGGGATATTGAGCATACCTTGTTTTTTGGAGCAGTAAGGTTATTGAGCATACCTTGTTTTTTGGAGCAGTAGGGTTATTGAGCATACCTTGTTTTTGGAGCAGTAGGGTTATTGAACAAATCTTGTTTTTTGGAGCAGTAGAGTAATTGAACAAACCTTGTTTTTTGGTGCACTAGGGTCATTGAACATACCTTGTTTTTTGGAGCAGTAGGATTATTGAGCATACCTTGTTTTTGGAGCAGAAGGGTTATTAAACATACCTTGTTTTTGGAGCAGTAGGGTTATTGAACATACCTTGTTTTTTGATGCACTAGGGTTATTGAACATACCTTGTTTTTGGAGCAGTAGTGTTATTGAACATACCTTGTTTTTTGGGGCAGTAGTGTCATTGAGCATACCTTGTTTTTTGGAGCAGTACGGTTATTGAGCATACCTTGTTTTTGGAGCAGAAGGGTTATTGAACAATCCTTGTTTTTTGGAGCAATAGTGTTATTGGACATACCTTCTGTTTTGGAGTAGTAGGTTTATTTAACATACCTTGTTTTTGGAGCAGCAGTGTTATTGAACATACCTTGTTTTTGGGGCAATAGTGTTATAGGACGTACCTTGTGTTTGGAGTAGTAGGTTTATTTAACATACCTTGTTTTTGGAGCAGCAGGGTTATTGAACATAACTTGTTTTTGAAGCAGAAGGGATATTGAGCATACCTTGTTTTTTTGGAGCAGTAGGGATATTGAATGTACCTTGAATTTGGAGCAGTACGGTTATTGAACATACCTTGTTTTGGAGCAGTAGGGTTATTGAGCATACCTTGTTTTTTGGAGCAGTAGGGTTCTTGAACAAATCTTGTTTTTGGAGCAGTAGTGTTATTGAACATACCTTGTTTTTTTGTGCACTAGGGTTATTGAACATACCTTGTTTTTTGGAGCAGTAGGATTATTGAGCATACCTTGTTTTTTTGGAGCAGTAGGGATATTGAACGTACCTTGTTTTTTGGAGCAGTAGGGTTATTGAACATATCTTGTTTTTTGGAGCAGTAGTGTTATTGAACATACATTGTTTTTGGAGCAGTAGGGTTATTGAACATATCTTGTTTTTTGGAGCAGTAGTGTTATTGAACATATCTTGTTTTTTGGTGCACTAGGGTTATTGAACATACCTTGTTTTTTGGAGTAGTAGGATTATTGAGCATACCTTGTTTTTTTGGAGCAGTAGGGATATTGAACGTACCTTGTTTTTTTGAGCAGTAGGGTATTGAACATATCTTGTTTTTTGGAGCAGTAGTGTTATTGAACATACCTTGTTTTTGGAGCAGTAGGGTTATTGAACATATCTTGTTTTTTGGAGCAGTAGGGTTATTGAACAATCCTTGTTTTTTGGAGCAATAGTGTTATTGGACATACCTTGTGTTTTGGAGTAGTAGGTTTATTTAACATACCTTGTTTTTGGAGCAGCAGGGTTATTGAACATACCTTGTTTTTGGGCAATAGTGTTATTGGACATACCTTGTGTTTTGGAGTAGTAGGTTTATTTAACATACCTTGTTTTTGGAGCAGCAGGGTTATTGAACATACCTTGTTTTTGGAGCAGAAGGAATATTGAGCATACCTTGTTTTTTTGAAGCAGTAGGGATATTGAACGTACCTTGTTTTTTGGAGCAGTACGGTTATTGAAAATACCTTGTTTTTTGGAGTAGTAGAGTTATTGAACAAACCTTGTTTTTTGGTGCACTAGGGTCATTGAACATATCTTGTTTTTTGGTGCACTAGGGTTATTGAGCATACCTTGTTTTTTGGAGTAGTAGGATTATTGAGCATACCTTGTTTTTTGGAGCAGTAGGGATATTGAACATACCTTGTTTTTGGAGCAGTAGGAATATTGAGCATACCTTGTTTTTTGGAGCAGTAGTGTTATTGAACATACCTTGTTTTTTGGAGCAGTAGGGATATTGAGCATACCTTGTTTTTTTGGAGCAGTAGGGATATTGAACATACCTTGTTTTTGGAGCAGTAGGGATATTGAGCATACCTTGTTTTTTGGAGCAGTAGTGTTATTGAACATACCTTGTTTTTTGGAGCAGTAGTGTTATTGAACATACCTTGTTTTTTCGAGCAGTAGGGTTATTGAACATACCTTGTTTTTGGAGCAGTAGGGATATTGAGCATACCTTGTTTTTTGGAGCAGTAGTGTTATTGAACATACCTTGTTTTTTGGAGCAGTAGTGTTATTGAATATACCTTGTTTTTTGGAGCCGTAGGGTTATTGAGCATACTTTGTTTTTTGGAGCAGTAGGATTATTGAGCATACCTTGTGTTTTGGAGCCGTAGGGTTATCGAACATACCTTGTTTTTTGGAGCAGTCAACTAAGTTTTGTTCTGATAGCGATGTCAAAGTCTTATTCTTCTTAAAATGTTGCCCTTCAAGTGACCCGGTGGCAGAGAATGACCAACAAGAACCACATTGTCCCTAAATTTAAATAAATAAATAAAATATATAAATGTTTTATATTTATATTGAAAATATAGAAAGATCAAGTGCATATTTGTTATTCATTCATAAACGGATTTATTCATTCATTCTTTCATTCGTTTATTCTTCATTAATTCAATTTTATTCAGTCATTAACTAATTTTCATTTATTCATTCATTCATTCGTTCATTCGTTCATTTATTCACTCGTTCGTTCATTCGTTCGTTCAATCAATCATTCATCCATTCATTTTTTTCTTTTCTTTCGTTCCATCATAAACTTAATTTCATTCATTCAGTCAGTCATTCATTTAAAATATACCTGATTTTTAACTTCAGTGACGTATCCTTCTTTTCTCCAGTCAACCGTATCGGGTAAATCTCCGACATGTGATGGTGGTAGATAAGTGGAGCCAAATCTTTGTGTGGTGTTGCGCATGCGGTAACCGTTCATAACTTTTACAAATTCGTCGTTACTCTGCAAAAAACAATGCACAAAATAAAATTTTATTATGTGTATCACAAAAATCTCAAAGGAACCTTTTAATTATAATAATAATAATATTAATAATAATAATAATAATATTATTATTATTATTATTATTATTATTATTATTATTATTATAACAACAACAACAACAACTGAGAACGCAAAACTACATGTATTGTGTTTAAATATTCATATTTCATGGCAATATATTGCTTAGATAAATTATTCACAATATTACAATGGATTTTGTTTCTCTATCAATCTGATAGTTTTTCTTATTGAGCGACATTAACCTTCTCATGCATAAGATTCATTTGCATATATGCAAAAATTCCACGAACTTTTTTAAAACATGATGATTTATGCCAGAATTAAAATTCTTTCACTCAGATTGAAAAATGGTCAGTAATGGCATGACAGAGGAACCGCACAGCCTAAAAAAGAACCATCGATCCAGCGACTCCAAACCATCGATCTCCAACAAACTTACAAACTTTCTTATACTAAAAACTAACATAGTTGGATTCGAACCTAGATGGTGAAAGGCGCTTTGATCCGTAAACCAGGCGAATCAGGTCACCAAGTACTCGATGGTTTAAAGAAGTGCCAAAAAAGAAAGAACATAACATATTCCAAATTAAGCACACGTCTGAAGAAAGGTCTTTGACATAGCACGGTTTCAATTATAACTGGTAAACAATAACATCAACAACAACAACAACAACAAAAAATGCAAAAAGATTCTGAAAAAGAGTTTGAAAAAAAGAAAAAAAATCAATTTTAAGTACTATCTGCTTTAAATCGAGATGTTCTAATAGAAAGTACAGATGAACTATATTCAATGAATGCACGTGCTTTTAACGACGCAAAACTTGACACAAGTAAAAAGTAAGCCACCAAAAAATGATTAATAAAACAATATTATACCATATCTCCATACTCGTTCATCCCAAGCCAGAATGTATGTACTCCGCGGTCAGCTTCCAAATTGTGCTTCTGAATGTAACCAAGATGATATTCCCAAATACCTCTCCTAAATTTTATAAATAGAGTCAAAACTTTTCAATCAGGTTCACGAAAGTTTTTAGAGGCTTTGACCATTCTTTGATAAAATCGTAAAATCTCGTGTGGTTGCGAGAGTAACGATCGTCAAATCTCGGCCAAATTCGTAAAATATCGGCTTTAGAATCTAATACTCTTTTGATCTCAGACAGAGAGAGAGAGAGAGAGAGAGAGAGAGAGAGAGAGAGAGAGAGAGAGAGAGAGAGAGAGAGAGAGAGAGAGTTAAGCGGCTGCCCTGAAGAAGTTACAGGCTTTCTTGACAAACTCTAAATATGGATCAAGTCGTTAAGCGGCGATGTCATCTGTTACTTTTCAGAGTTTCTTCTATTGTTTTTGATCACCCATTTGTCAACATACTTTTTGACAATAAATAAATTGGCTGCTGTTAATTGCTAATCAAAGTTGCAATCTTAGTGACAGCCTTTCAGTTTTGAATCACAAACCTCGAAACGGAATGATTCTATATACAGAGAGAGAGGGGGGAGAGAGAGGGGGGAGGGGTTATACCTGATAACTTCTTCTCCTCTGTTGTATTTCTTGTTATGCTGGGTCTTGTATATTTCCCATTCTGTGTCCAGTTCCTGTTTGGTCAGTGCTGACACTGCCACTGCAAGAACAGCTACGACGAAAAACTTAAACATCTGAAATGAGGAAAAAAACAAGTATACAAATATAGGGAAAATAACAAGAGAAATCGGTTTCCACGTGACTGACATTTTTAAAGAAAATTTTTGCTTAAGTGAGTGAGTGAATGAATGAATGAATGAATGAATGAGTAAGTGAGTGAGTGAATGAGTGACTGAGGAAAGTACTAGTGTATAAATAGACGGAAATTATCGTGATAAATCGCCTTTCTTATGCCTGACCTGTTCTAAGTGAGTGAGTGAGTGAATGTACCATGAATAAAATAAGCCTATGTAAGGTAGATGGGTTAATAAGAGAGATAATTGGAAGGAAAGAAGAAAAGATATAAGTCGGTAAAAGAACGTGAAGTATGAACCCAAGAAAAACAATAAGTAATCCTTTGGGGTTTTTTATCCAAAAACACTTCACGAATGTTTCCGTTATGCTCAATGCGATCGAGGCGTTCCAAAAGAAGAAGAACGGCTACCACTTTAAGCCGTCTTAATTTCGGACTTAATATAACGTCTGCTCAGCACTTCCCGCTATTGTTGACAATAGTAAGTTTATTAAGCTAACGGTATACATCGTAGAACATATCCGCGAGATGAGTACACGCGCGCAATCATGGCGTCTTTGTTTAAATGTGCTAGCTCGCCTAGTCTGTATGCCGTATACAGATTCCACCCTAAATCTACTTTGTCATACTATGGCACCAGGTAAGCCCGTTAAAACTCTATCCTGTTCATGCCAAGCGCAAGGCCTCAAAATTTTAAAGTCATACGTATGACCTTGCGGGGATTCGATTCCACTTCCCCCAGTTCTCGAGGCAGACGCTATACAAATAAGATGGAAATAGGGAAGGAAATGTGTTAGAGCGGGGTAGTAGATAAAGACACGTGGGTCATTAAATAGGACAAGAGGTTATTTTACGCTACATCAGTACTAACCACCATTTTAGCTGTCTACGGCGAAACACATTGTACAATTTAATGGCTAAAGAGAGAGGCAACATGATTTCGGGAATGCAAGATTTTAATATAAATTATATATATATATATATATATATATATATATAGAGAGAGAGAGAGAGAGAGAGAGAGAGAGAGAGAGATGTTAATAAATTATTCAGATTCTATAGACAAATTATTTGATGGAATAATGAGTTATCATTATAAATAATTAGCAGTTGCCCGTTATCTGAAATAATTGATTAGATTATCTATATAATTATGTAAAAACTGAGTTTATCAAAATAAACTATAATTATCAGGCTTATCTGTATATAAAAATATTTTACAAAATTTCTAGACGCTAAAATCACATTATGAATTTCATTTAAAATACAATTAGTTACGGAGAAAAATGTTAAAATATGCGATTGTGCTTGATAACGATTTCGGAAATTTCTGCGCTGTAATTCTGCGTACAAATCCTTCCGTTGGATTTATAAATGTTACAGTACTTAACGCGATAGTTACTGCAATTCCAATAACCACTGTGGTAGTTCAGTTGGTAGATTGCTCGCTCCGTAAGTGGGAGATCGTTCGAACCCTGACCGGGTCTGACCCAAAACTTGAAAGTGGGCCGATAGTGGCTGTTCTTTCGCCAAGCACTCGGCATTACGAAATGAAAAGTCACGGTTCTTTCGGATGGGAACTTAAAGTAAACAAGGTCCCGTGTCACGGTAGGCGTGGCACGATAAAGAACCCTGCTGTATAATGCCATCAGCGCAACGCACAGGCAAAATTTCTGCAGTTTCGCCTATAGCTGGCGACGTCTCGATATAAGAGAAATATTCTTGACTTGGACGTTAAACACCATTATTCAACTCAACTATCATTCCATAATTGTTTGTCGTATGCATATTTGGAGAACAAATTCCATATTTAAACAAAATCATTTAAAAATCCATGGAAAATTTACTGACTTAATTGGGAAAAATAACCAGACTTATTTAAAAAGTTTCTTTAATTCTGTGACTTTAACATTTTTTTAGTTTCGATAAGAAAATAAATTCACTATGTTCAAAATATTCCTTTTGCACCTTCCTAGTTTACCATATAAGATATGTTGTCATGATTTGAATATTCATGATGATCAACCCCTGAAAAATCCGAACAACAATGAACACCCAATTATTAACTTAAGGCTCCTTCCTACATTTTTCTAATTGAAGAAAAAAAAACCACTTTTTAAACTATAATCTGTTGCAGCTTTGGTCACCAATTTCTAATAAATTCAACACCATGTAGTAAGGAAATGCATAATTTGTATAATAATTTACTTGACCTTTATTAACATTGAAATACGCTGTTGAAATCTTGGATGAGGCCCAATTGGATCATTGAAGTAATTAAATTCCTTTTTTTTCAAAATCTGATCGAAGTATAGAAGAATTCAGAGAAGATTTTTTAATTTATAAACAGCATTTGGTTAGGTCAATGTTTTTTAAATCAATCTTACTGGCATTGTTATGAGGAAAGTTAAAAAAAAAAAAAAAAAAAAAAAAAAAAAAAAAAAAAACAACAACAACAACAACAACAAACAAACAAACATGTGACAAACAATTATGGACCAACAGCAGCTTTTATTTTAGACATATGTACTAGTATGTATCTCCAATTCAATTCATTTCATTTATTTCGTAAGCATACACTTATAGGTAACATAATACTTTTAGAATACCATGTACAATGTATGGCGGTACATTATAATTCATAACAGTGTATGACATATAGTGAAAAATACAGTAAAACAAAACAATAAATTTAAACAAAGAACTAATAAACGGAAAAAATAAGAAAGTTGTATACACGTTTGTGGATGAACCATGAACATCAGCTGGTTGTCCCTTCCGTGTGTAGCTTTTTTAAAAAAATTGCCAAAATTTCATAGCTGACGAATATTCTGTATATCCATCAGTTGGATAAGTTTGAAAATTGTCTGATGCATTGCGCTTACTTGGTTTTTCATTAACAAAAAGTAACAGAGACAAATCAAGATTTTTTTTTAAAAAAAAGTTAAAGATGTCCATGGTCTCAGGTTCACAATCATCTATATGAAATGCTTTCAAATGCTTTTTACAGAAAGAAATATTTAAAATTCTGCGCATGACAATTAACTGTAACGTGCAAAATTTTAAATATTTCTTTTTGTAATTTTTATGTAGGCTATCCGGATGTACCGTTGACTGTTGATAAATAATACTTCAAGTTGTTCAAGCACCCGAGCAAGGCCCCTGTGAGATCTGCAGAGAATGCCGCCCAGTCTACCCGTTATCATGACCAGATTCAAATAAATATTGTTCGTCGCGAAAAATTCTTGAATTGTTTATGCAACGGAAAAGTTGTATATCCGCAAAACTTATCGAGTCAAATAATTCACTATGAAATGAAACATCGCGATTCTTATAATTAAATAAAACATATAGAAATTTGATGCAGAAACTCCAAATTAGTCCCTGACAGTGTTTGATGTTAAAAGTTACATTCAATAAGCAAATTGCGAACCACCGACCCATTTATTTTTATGTAAAATGCATTTATTTACTGAAATGTAGAAATTATTCCGTATTTCAGTTATTTGAACGATTTTTAGTCAAAATTAAAATTTAGTGCATGACACAAACCAAACTTTTGCTTAAATTGAAGGGTTTTCCGTTGATTTTATTATAATTTTCTATCTTTGATTTTTGATTTCTCTTTTTTATTTATTTATTTATTTTTTTTTGGTCAATAATTAAGCAGAAAGCAGAAATAAATATTCAAAAACGAATAAAAAATAATGAAAGCATGTAGTTTTAAACAAAGTCTTTTTCTAGATAAGCATTTAATTAGTTCATCAAAAATGCTTAAAACAATAAAAAAAAATATTATCATCAATTTTAATATTTTTTCAAAATTATATGAAAAAAATTCCGACCTACCTTCAAGGTTTAATTCTGGAGAAGAGTGAATAATGAGGACCTACAAGGTTTTTATGTTAAATTTAAATTTAGGTTATCTAAAATTGAACCTTATGTTGTCCATGTGAATTTTATCTTTGTTAGGGGGGACGTTTTCAAATATTATAATGTCCACGGATGATAAAATGATAATACCTTTGATGATAAAGATGTTCTAAAATCTGCACTTGTACTCTAGTTGTGATATCACTTGATGTAGACACGCGAAAACTATTATTTTATCAATTGCATAAAGCATATACTTTTATAATTGAAGTAATAATAATAATAATAATAATGATGATGATGATGATGATGATGTTTCTTTTGAGGTTTATGAAGCAAGAATCCCTTCTTCAAGAGGGGCTTCGGTGGATGAGTAGTCTAAACCGTGCGCATACGGATCACAGTGCCTCTCACCGCCTGGGTTCGAATCCCACTCGGGACATATCCTAGTGTGAGAAAGTTTGTCAGTTCGTTTGCCGAAGGTCGGTGGTTTCCTCCGGGCACTCCGGTTTCCTCCACCATCCAAGAACTGACTGCCTCGAAATAAGTGAAAGAAACTTGACTTGGGCGTAAAACTCCATTACTCCACCACACTCTACTTCCTTCTTCTTCTTCTTCAAAAAAAAAAAAAAAAAAAAAAAAAAAAAAAAAAAAAAAAAAAAAAAAAAAAAACCACTACATAAAGATATAAGTTAAATGCATCGAAAACAAGCGGGGTGATAACTTGGTGTATTTAGTATTTAAACTCCGCGCAATTAACCTTTGAACTATCTAAAACATTCTAATGCAGCTTTGCTTTGGAAGTTACAGCAAAATCAAAGCAACTTCTACATAGTTCAATGCCTTGAAGTTAATTAGTAAAATTGTTTTTACACTTTCCGTAGGTAATTTTTTTTTTATTTATTTATTTTTTTTTTCGTTTCTCGCAACAAGAGCAAATCTTTTGATCTCTAATGCCTAACAAGGAACAAGTTCGTAAATACTTTAGGAAAAAATCCTAAAATAAGTCAAAACTAAGGTATTTAAGACATGTGTATCCAATTATTAGAACGGCCAAACTAAATGACGTCACGCGTTTATGCAAATAGCAAGTCACGTGTATCAGTGATGACATTTATTATATTTCAATGCCATTTCACTCAAACAAATTTTTAATGACCAAAATTGTTGCAAATGTAAAAATGAACATGTTTGATTTTATCGTACAAAAATGAATTTTAAAATCTGTTTTGGTTAAAACTGTCGTTTGATACCGTCCTTTATGAGGATAATCTCTTTGCTTTAGTTACTGAGAAATTCTAACTTTATATTTATCAATATAGGTTAATAGTTATTTTTATCTCTCGAGTACCCGGACGATTGAAAATACTTTGAAATATTCTATCAGTGTATGTGACAACAGCTATTTGTTTTAATGAATGAGAAAGCCCATGGGCGTCACGTCATTTATACAGATGTATATTTTTCTAATATATAACATTGAATTCTACTGGCTAACGGACTTCAGCGCCTTTCAACGTCCATATTCAGATATAAATCGAAAGAGAAACACGTATGTGGAAATTGATCAGTTGCTTTGACAACGTTCTCGGTCATCGTTGGTCGAGTGATTCAAACGCTAGCATTCAAATTCAAGACATCTCACAGCTAAAGATTCGATCCCAGTCGTCTGCAATTATGAACGGCATTCCCTTGTCGTATGCCTTTTTGGTTGGCTCTGTATCAGAATTATGGACTGAGAAGTCTGCGATGTTTATCTGCGTCATTGCCGGCAAGGGTACCCCGTTCACTATCACTCTAAAACTTCCCATAAGTTCGCACTGGCTATAGTACAGCGCAGATCAGAAACACTCGCACATCATATTTACATTTATAATGATTTATTCTTGAGAGTATAAAAATCGCTTCGTCAAGAATAGCTGAGAAACTGTTAATGTGACGTAAAACAACATTCAACCAACCAAACAACTATTGAGGTCACTGAGGTCACCTCACCCCACCCACCCTTTTCGTGCCCGCTGGCACTTAAGGCTCCAATACGCTGCTATCACCTGCATCTGTCTTTGGCTACAGTCTTCGCTGACGCCCAGCTATTCTACTCCAGTTGTGATCTTTCTTGCTCGATCTGTTGTTCTTCTCTGCGTCATTCTTATGAATGCCATGTAAGCGCTGTTGTACAGATTTTGATGTTCTGCATCTTTAGGACACGACCAATCCAATTCCACTTCTTCATAAGTATTATGTTATTATGTATATTATTTATTATTTATTTATTTATTCATTTATTATTATTATTTTATTATACTTTAAATTTTTTTTTTAAATTTTTAATTAGCACTAATGGGCTTCCGTGCCTTATCAATTTTAGTGCGAGAATATACATTCAACAATTACGCACGCTATCATACAAATCGTTTCATTGCTTAGTTTCCTTAAATTTCAAGAGGTTTTTCGGGATCAAAACTAGCCATGACCTTTTCAAAAGACATTTCATAATACTGTTTTTGATAAATGGGTAAAGACACACGTTTTCATGTAAACTACAAAGCCAACCATTTTCAGACCCCGGGTGACCTAGTGTTTGAAGTGGAGTGGAGAAATGTTGTTTTACGCCCCTGTCAAGATTTTTTCACTTATTTCGAGACGGTCAGTTCTGGAATGAGGGGGGAACCGGAGTGCCCGGAGAAAACCTACGACCTTCGGCAAGCGAACCGACAAACTTTCTCACACTAGGATATGTCCCGAGTGGGATTCGAACCCAGGCGATGAGAGGCACTGTGATCTGTAAGCGCGTGCTTTAGAACACTCGGCCACCGAGGCGCCACCTAGTGTTTGGGGTGATAAAACCAAATCCATTGTTCACGCTTTTGTAATTACAGGATCCCAGGGTTCATACCCGGTCGAACACAAGTAAAAGAGTTGTTTTCCCTGTTGATAATTGGATGAATTGGTATCTGGATTGATGTTATGTGCTAGGTCAAGGTTATTTCACTGTTGTCGAGACTGTCAATTTTGGAATTGTGAAGAAAATCGGAAAACAACATATTTCCGATCTTTTACATTTTCTCGCAAAAGAACTGGATAGTGTAAGATTTCCATTTGTCATGACTTTTTATTATTATTTTTTTTAAATTTTCTTTTTTTTTTTCTTTTTTTTTTTTTTTTAAATCAAATTTTATAGTTCAAACATTTAAAAAAAAAAACGCTTCATTGTCAACAAAGCATTTTCGAATGCATTTTACGATACCTTTTTTTAAAAAAAATATTTTATGACACATCTAAAGTAATGATAAACTCAATATGAGAAAACACAGAAGAAAGCATAAAGAGAATTGATATAGCGAAACAAAAGGACAAAAAAACAAAAACAAAAAAAAAAAAAAAAAAACAAAAAAAAAAACAAAAACGCAAGCAGTAATGTTCGATAAAGCGTATACGCGAAGGCGATATTGCGAACACATGCAATTTTTGTGAATTTAGTTTAAACAATATTTTATTGAACTGATAACATTACAATAAATTGACATTTTCAATATTTAAATTCAACTGGGATTCTGAAACAAGAATATGATTCTTATATTAATAAGTCTCCCACTACTATATTAACAACTATAGATGTCACATGTGAAAAAAATTAAATTCCTTTAAAGTACATGTATTATGTAACAAACTTGAAAAAAATGACAAAAAGGAAAAAAAAATACATAATCCGAAAAGAAAAATATAAAGGAAGGGTAAAAATGGAAAAGATGGCAAGAGGTTAAGTGAAATCGTTTAAGTTGGGTGTAATAAAGATCACACATTATAGATGAAAATCATATAGGTCAACAGTGTTAGGTAAATCATATAAGTCAACAGAGTTAGGTAAATCATATAGGTCAACAGTGTTAGGTAAATCATATAGGTCAACAGTGTTAGGTAAATCATATAAGTCAACAGAGTTAGGTAAATCATATAGGTCAACAAGGTTAGGTAAATCATATAGGTCAACAAGGTTAGGTAAATCATATAGGTCAACAGTGTTAGGTAAATCATATAGGTCAACAGTGTTAGGTAAATCATATAGGTCAACAGTGTTAGGTAAATCATATAGGTCAACAGTGTTAGGTAAATCATATAGGTCAACAGTGTTAGGTAAATCATATAGGTCAACAAGGTTAGGTAAATCATATAGGTCAACAAGGTTAGGTAAATCATATAGGTCAACAAGGTTAGGTAAATCATATAGGTCAACAAGGTTAGGTAAATCATATAGGTCAACAGTGTTAGGTAAATCATATAGGTCAACAAGGTAAGGTAAATCATATAGGTCAACAGTGTTAGGTAAATCATATAGGTCAACAAGGTTAGGTAAATCATATAGGTCAACAAGGTTAGGTAAATCATATAGGTCAACAGTGTTAGGTAAATCATATAGGTCAACAAGGTTAGGTAAATCATATAGGTCAACAGTGTTAGGTAAATCATATAGGTCAACAAGGTTAGGTAAATCATATAGGTCAACAGTGTTAGGTAAATCATATAGGTCAACAAGGTTAGGTAAATCATATAGGTCAACAAGGTTAGGTAAATCATATAGGTCAACAAGGTTAGGTAAATCATATAGGTCAACAAGGTTAGGTAAATCATATAGGTCAACAGTGTTAGGTAAATCATATAGGTCAACAAGGTTAGGTAAATCATATAGGTCAACAGTGTTAGGTAAATCATATAGGTCAACAAGGTTAGGTAAATCATATAGGTCAACAGTGTTAGGTAAATCATATAGGTCAACAAGGTAAGGTAAATCATATAGGTCAACAGTGTTAAGTAAATCATATAGGTCAACAAGGTTAGGTAAATCATATAGGTCAACAAGGTTAGGTAAATCATATAGGTCAACAGTGTTAGGTAAATCATATAGGTCAACAAGGTTAGGTAAATCATATAGGTCAACAGTGTTAGGTAAATCATATAGGTCAACAAGGTTAGGTAAATCATATAGGTCAACAGTGTTAGGTAAATCATATAGGTCAACAAGGTTAGGTAAATCATATAGGTCAACAGTGTTAGGTAAATCATATAGGTCAACAGTGTTAGATAAATCATATATGTCAACAGTGTTAGGTAAATCATATAGGTCAACAGTGTTAGGTAAATCATATAGGTCAACAGTGTTAGGTAAATCGTTTGGAAAGTTTAATAAAATTTGAACTCTTTTAAAGATATCAATGTTTTGATTTAGAGACAATTCCGGATTACCATAAAACAGAAGTTGGCTAGTAGCCTAATAGGGTATGGAGTTAAGAAGATCATTTCTTATAGTTGTGTAAAGTGGGCAATCAAGAAAATAGTGTAGAGTTGATTTTACTTTACCACAAAGGCAATAGGGGTTGTCAATAATTTTTTTCGTAAAGATGTTGTTTTAAAGAACTGCATTTCATTCGCAACCTTGCTTGATGAATTTGTCCAATACGGTCTCCTACTAAGAAATATTTGGGAACTTCTTCAAGATTTTGATTGAGATACTTTTTAAAGCTACTGAGAGAAGCCTGTCTTATTTCAAACGGTTTATTATTCCAGTCCCGAATAACAGATGGAAGGAAAGACTTGAAGTAAAATTCACTATTGCAGGGAATTGATAACACATTAATAACACATTATTTTGATAACGGGTATTGTAAGAGTGCATTTCATAATTCGAAGGAGGAACAAAATCACTGAGATAGTTTGGTGTCATACGACAAAAAAAAAAAAAAGAATCAATTTATGTTTCCTGCGCCGTTCTTCTAGGGTGTCCCAGCTTGTTTTTTTTTAAATAGAAGAGAAATACTAGTTAATTGGGTAGCTCCTGTAACTATTCTAGCAGCTCCAACATGTTTTTGTAATGGATTGAAATGTTATCCCATACAACATCTGCATATTCAAGTAATGGTCTGGCTAGAGAAAAGTAAAGTTTCTGCAAAGAGTTTCTATCTAACTTAAACTTGAATTTGCGTAAAAGATGAAAACGAGATCGAGTACTAGAAATTACATACTCTAGATTTTCTTTCCAAAATTCGTCATAAGAAAAAAGTATACCAAGATGCTTCTGGGAAGGAACTTGGATAAGAGCAATGTTGTCCATAAACAGAGTGAATTTACCTAGCATAAAAAAAAATAATAATAATTATAATAATAATAATAATTATAACAATAATAATAATAATTATAATTATGATAGTAATAATTCTGGCGTGTTTTAGCGGAAGTATTAAAATCGTCAAAATAAAAATTGTAAAAAAAAATTGTATATCAGTCGACAGAGTCGACGAGAGCAAAGTTTTTAATCTCTATAGATTAATCTAAGAGCAAGTTCACGCATGTGTGTGATATACAAGTGTATATTATGGCCTGCCGTGTACTACAGCGAACTCAGGGTGACTTTTTGGTAAGTTGCTAGCTCGCCGAGTCAGTATGCCGCAGACAAGCACAGCACGTAAAATACTCTACCCTGACACCGGTCGATATTCTGTCCTCCTAATGCTGAATGCCAGCTAGGGAACAAATTCAAAGTATTATGAATGACCCGGAAAGGGTTCGAACCTTTGACCTCCTGCTTTCGAGACGGACGCTCTCCCACTGAGCCATTGTTAGTTAGGTAAAGTGTGGAGTGGAGTATGGTGTTTTACGCCGAAGTCAAGATTCTTTCACTTATTTCAAGGCGGTCAGTTCTGGGATGGTGGAGGAAACCGGAGTTCTTGGAGAAAAGCACCGACCTTCGGAAAGCGAAATGACAAACTTTCTCACACTAGGATCTGTCCCGAGTGGGATTCGAACCCAGACGGTCAGAGGCGCTGTGATCCGTAAGCGCGAGTTAGGTGAAGGAAAAAAACAAAGACGAAAAAGTGAAATCGTAAAGGTAATAACTAAGAAAGCTAAGAAGCGTAAATGTGAATTGTATAACATGAAATAACGAGAAAACTCGAAAGAACGTGGTTAAAAATCGGTTTGATTTCGATAAAATGTAACGGACAAAAGTAGCAATAGGGGGTTAAAGTGCAAAAGGAAGGCAACTTTAACAATCTAAGGGTAGCGTATTACAGCCACAGAAGTCCGTCACAATGATATTACTTTCTGGGTCAGATTTAGCTAGTTATATGTGTTGCACTTTACTAACAGAAATAATGTTGTAAATATTTAAGTCTAACCCAAAAACTAACAAAAATTGAGAAAATACACCTTACGGTTTACTGTTGGAAAAAAAGGTCAACAGTGCCCACAAGGAGAATTATATCAGAGTTTGCTTACTGGTAAGCAACCACTGATATAACTTGCATCTTGTTAAACCTATATGTGTGTAGGTTCTCACGGAAATATACCGTAATTAAGCAATCAAAACAAACTCTTAATCTTCTCTATGGACAAATATAAACAGCTTTTGGTTTTCTTAACCAGGCAATGTAAATCATTAAAACTTTAAATACAGTAGATAAACATACTCTAAAGGTAGGGGCATCAATCTTTAATAAGAACTAGTTTCACTTTAAGACTCGGATCTAAATATGTGCCGTTCTGGGAGGTAAACTCAAACAGAGTGTAACTCCGTAATCAGCCACAATGTGTCTATCTCCGTTTGGTCTTAACAGTTGTGTTTACTACAATATCGGTTGCTGTGGCTATCTCCAGATGATGTAGCAGCATCACCTGTGTTTAACCCAGTGTCGTCTGCTACCGTGTATAAAGTGTGTGTTCACACTTGGTTGTTTACACGTTTCCTATATTTAATATAAGCGATATATCTTCAATTATATCACTATGTTACCTTATAATTATTTCCTATAAAAGGCAGACTTTTTAACAGACCGATACTTCAGAAACTTTCCAAATAAAACTGCCCAGCATCCATAAATTTCTGGCTTATATACAGTAGAACTTCGATGGCTCGAAGTCCAAGGGACTTCGACTAAATATTCGAGCCATCGGGGGGTTCGAGCGATCGAACATCGAGATATAATTGGAGGTTCACGTTCTCATGTTTACTGACCGTTAAAGAATCTTTAAATTTGTTTCACTTATAAATAAACTAAGTTCAAATTCTGAAAAGTCCGAATTAAAATTCCATTATTTATCACGAAATATTAAAAAAAATAATAATAAAAAAGAATAACATGTCCCAATTAAAATACACAATTCATTTCAAATTACATGTTAACCTGCAATCTGCCGTATGATGTTGGTTATATGGCTACGGGGTTAGAATATGGCACTTTATTTTTATTTCAACAGGTGATGAAACAAAATAAACTTACTTTATCATTTGTTGCACATGTAATACTTTAAAGAAAAACAATACAAAACACAATCATTACCGGTCGTTTAAATCAGGGGAAATAACGATAATACACATTGCTATACATATTTCAAGGGCATGTAAATTACAGAATTCTGATGTGCAATTATAAGGCACGAGCGACTGAGGTGTTTTAAAAATAGCGATCAAACACTTCCGCGTGTCGTAATCGGATTAAGAGATTAAAGAACTGAGCATATCGACATTCTCTAAGTAGGTTAATTAATAATTAATTAATTTATTTATTTATTTTAGGTAACTGTCTAGATTAATCATTTCGTTCCACTCTATTACTTTTGATGAAATCTGTAATATGGCTTCACTATCACCAGGACCACATGTCCTTCTGGCAAAAACTATTTGAGCGAAAGAAGTTGAATTTTTACTAACTTTATACTTTTGAAAAATATTTATTGTTCGAGCGAGCGGGGGTATTCGAGTTAACGAAGTTCGAGCCATTGAGGTTTATTTACATAGGATATAATAGGAAATTGGTCGGGACCAACAGATGACTTCGAGTTATCCGGGGTATTCGAGGCAACGACGTTCGAGCGATCGAAGTTTTACTGTACTAGTATTTACCCGGAATCCTCATGCCTTTTCAGGACGTGTACTTCAAATCTCGAGAGGATCCAAACAGTAATACTGAACTTTATAACTTTAAATCTGATTCGTCAATACTTCGGCGACTGGACCAATGAACAGTGACTTTAAATTTTGACATTTGAAATACCCCTCTTCAGTTACCCGAATGTTGTATCTAATTACGCTATCACAGCGCTAATTCATTGTAATGTCCGTACTTCAGAAACCTAATCAATCGGTTGTTCTGAAATCATCGTAACACTGTAAGTAATGAACTGTAATTATTTCAACTTCTTATAGTCATAGCTATTTAATAAATCAATACTTAATAATTTTTCGTCACAAAACCCAAAACCCTAAAGCGAACGAATAACGTAATTATTACAATGTCGGTCATTATCACACAATATCGTTTTATCGATCCGTGTTTCCGATTCATCACCATCGCAAGTTTGTATTTTCGACTGATCGAATTCGAAATTTATTATTTATTCTTTTAAACTAAAGAAGCGATGATCAATTATCTGTGACTGCATTCCAAACACAGGCGAGATGCTTGATTTAAAATTTTAATCAATAACATTGTGACATATATTTCTCTCATTACATTCATGACACTTACTGTACCAATTTCTAAATTGCTTCAGCAATTTTCTCCCCATGCGCTTGACATTTACGTTTAAAGATTAAATATGTCATTAACTCAAGTATTCATGTTTTAATTTACGACATGGATCAGGTCATTTATAATTGTTGTTAAGTATCCATGGCGATTGTGTTTTGAAATAATGATATACATATATAACATTTTTTCTTTAATTTTGGAATATATTTCTAATTTTACCAGTGAAAGGAAGATGGCGGACGAGATCAGATTGAATAGCATCTTGATTTTTATCATTGGTGAGTCAATAACAAATATAATGTGATTCAAAAACAATTTTAATGTTTTATGGCAGGAAAAGTTCTACTTTTTTCGTTATTTAAAAATCACTTTGCAAAAGTTAGGATATATAGTGGAGAGAGTTAAAAGGTTCAGGGTTGTACGGAGGGGGTGAACTGGTTCAGGGTTAAGTGGAGGGGGTTTACTGCTTCAGGGGTTAGTGGAGAGGGTCAACTGGTTCAGGGTTGAGTGGAGAGAATAACTGCTTCAGGGGTGAGTGGAGAGGGTCAACTGGTTCAGGGGTGAGTGGAGAGTGTCAACTGGTTCAGGTGTGTACGGAGGGGGTGAACTGCTTCAGGGTTTAGTGGAGGGGTTAACTGCTTCAGGGGTTAGTGGAGAGGGTCAACTGGTTCAGGGTTGAGAGGAGAGATTAACTGGTCCAGGGGTGAGTGGAGAGGGTCAACTGATTCAGGGGTGAGTAGAGAGGGTTAACTGGTTCAGGGTTGAATATTAGGGTTATCGGGTTCCGGGGTGAGTGGAGAGTTTCATCTGGTTCAGGGTTGAGCGGAGGGGGTTAACTGGTTTAGGGTTTAGTGGAAGGGGTTAACTGGTTCAGGGGTGAGTGGAGAGGGTCAACTGATTCAGGGGTGAGTGGAAAGGGTCAACTGGTTCAGGGGTGAGTGCAGAGTGTCATCTGGTTCATGTGTGAGCGGAGGGGGTTAACTGGTTTAGGGTTTAGTGGAGGGGGTTAACTGGTTCAGGGGTGAGTGGAGAGGGTAAACTGGTTCAGGGGTGGGTGGAGAGGGTCAACTGGCTCAGGGGTGAATGGAGAAAGTCAACTGGTTCAGGTGTGAGCGGACGGGGTTAATTGGTTCAGGGTTTAGTGAAAGGGGTTAATTGGTTCAGGGTTGAGTGGAGAGATTAACTGGTTCAGGGGTGAGTGGAGAGGGTCAACTGATTCAGGGGTGAGTGGAGAGGGTCAACTGTATCAGGGTTGAATATAGGGCTTATCTGTTTCAGGGGTGAGTGGAGGGGTTAAGTGATTCAGGGTTGAGCGGAGGGGGTTAACTGGTTCAGGGTTTAGTGGAAGGGGTTAACTGGTTCAGGGATGAGTGGAGAGATTAACTGGTTCAGGGGTGAGTGTAGAGGGTTAACTAATTTGGGGGTTGAATATAGGGATTATCTGGTTCAGGGATGAGTGGAGGGGTTAAATGATCAAGGGTTGAGCGGAGGGGGTTAACTGGCTCAGGGTTAAGATTAAGGGGTTTACTGGTTCAGGGTTGAGTAAAAAGATTAACTGGTTCAGGGTTGAGTTGAGAGATTAACTGGTTCAGGGGTGAGTGGAGAGTGTCATCGGGTTCAGGTGTAGTGGAGGGGTTAACTGGTTCAGGGTTTAGTGGAGGGGTATATTTGGTTCAGGGGTGAGTGGAAAGGGTCAACTGGTTCAGGGGTGAGTGGAGAGAATCAACTGGTTCAGGTGTGAGCGGAGGGGGTTAATTGGTTCAGGGTTTAGTGGAGAGGGTTAACTGGTTCAGGGTTGAGTGGAGAGGTTAAGTGGTTCAAGGGTTAGTGGAGAGGGTCAACTGATTCAGGGGTGAGTGGAGAGGGTTAACTGGTTCAGTGTTGAATATAGGGGTTATCTTGTTCAGGGGTGATAGGATCGGTTAAGTGATTCAGGGTTGAGCAGAGGGGGTTAACTGGTTCAGGGTTTAGTCGAGGGGGTTTACTGGTTCAGGGTTGAGTGGAGAGATTAACTTGTTTCAGGTTTGAGGGGAGAGATTAACTGGTTCAGGGGTGAGTGGAGAGGGTCAGCTGGTTCAGGGTTGAGTGGAGAGTGTCAACTGGTTCAGGTGTGAGCGGAGACGGTTATCTGGCTCAGGGTTAAGTGGAGGGGGTTAAGTGATTCAGGGTTGAGTGGAGAGATTAACTTGTTTCAGGTTTGAGGGGAGAGATTAACTGGTTCAGGGGTGAGTGGAGAGGGTCAACTGGTTCAGGGGTGAGTGGAGAGGGTCAACTGATTCAGGGATGAGTGGAGAGGGTTAACTGGTTCAGGTCTGAATATAGGGGTTATCTGTTTCAGGGGTTCAGATTTGACATCCTTGAAATAAGCAAAGTAATCATGGCTGTAGATGAATAACACTAAACTCCACTCCGCTCATTAGCCTGTACCCTGTATTTGACATGATACAATAAGTGTTATCGCAATACATCATGAATGGATTCTTTTTTTTTCAGCAAGTTCAATATATTATATTTTATCGCTGCTTAACATACAAAGGCTAGGGGAGTCTAGAAGCTTGCACTTGATTGCACGTAATTGTATTGATTATTTTAGGGTTGCAGACTAGATAAACATATACAACATTGGCGGTTGAAAGCATTTCTGTCAATATCATTACCTTTTGGTTTTGGTTGATTGTTTGGTGATAATGTTGTTAAATGTCACATTTGCAACTTACTAATACAATCTAATTTAATCAAGAAGAAAACAGGGCGGATCTAAAACCAAGTTCGTTTATGACTAAGATTTTCGAAATGATATTATTGTCGGTACCAGCGCGCACTCAAGGCGACTTTATATTATGAGGCTAAGTTACCGAGTCAGTTTGCCACAAAATACATCCAACTCCCCAGTCTTGTTATCCTGGCACCGGGTCTACTAGTCGATACTCTGAGTATCATCCTGAAACTTGTACTGAGCGCCAGGCAAGGATAAAGTATCTCAAATGTTTAAGTGTTATGTATGTTTCGGTCGGGGTTCAAACCCTATCCCCGCCCTCGATGTGGATGGATTAAGGATTTCGTTCATTAAACATTTTAGAAACATTTTTTTTCTTATTTACTAAAACATTTTTTTCAGGAATAATTCTCCTATCAGATGCAGCAGTTTGGAAAGATGTTGGAGAGAAGGTTAAAAGCAACATAAACCTTAATTCAGTCAAAACCTTCGAAGATAAACGTTCATCGAAGCTTTCCGTCCGCGACATAGTTGAAGCCGCTGATGGCGAGGATTTGACGGAAACAGACACGGCGGAAACAGTCGAAGGAGAACATATTGTCCGATACAAGGAAACATTCCAAGGTCTTGAAGTTTTTGATGCATACGTAACTGTTGACATAGACAAAAAGACCGGCCAGTTTACAGGACGAGCTTCCGGTAACATGCTTGGTGGGATATCAGATGACGTAACATCTGTCGAGCCGAATCTATCTCAATCAGACGCTTTGTCAATAGCAAAATCACAGTATGACCTTGATCCGAATTCTGTTAAATATTCGTCTGAAAAATGTAAGCTTATTATATATACGGAAAATAGTCATGCTGTTTTATCCTATAAAGTTTCTTTTTTGGCAACATTACAACATGGAATAAAACGCCCGGTACTAATTCTTGATGCAAACACTGGAAGAATTTTAAGGTCATGGGATCAAGCTACAGGGCATGAATATAAATCAATAGGCGGTAATGAGAAAATTGGTAAATTCAAATATGGAGATGACTGGCCTTATCTGAATGTCGCTAAAGATGGAGAAAAATGTATGTTAAAATCTAAAAATGTCCAAGTTATTCATTTGCATCACAAAGACTCTCCGAATAAGAAAGTACCTTTTACATTCGATTGCAAGAAAGGTTTTAATGATAAATTAAACGGCGCCTATTCTCAGCTTAGTGATGCCTTTTTCATTGCTGAAAATACGTTTAAAATGTATAAGAGCTGGGTGAATGTCCCTCCGGTAAAAGAGACACCAGTGCTTATTTGGGTTCATAAAGGTCAAAACGCAGTTGAAGCATTCTGGAGCGGCGAGTATGTGGCTTTTGGCGATGGTAATCCAGATTTTATTTATCCTTTAGTTTCGGCTGACATATTGGGGCACGAATTAGCCCATGCTTTTACCGAAGAACATTCAGACCTGGTATATTCTGGTAAGTCCGGTGCAATTAACGAAGCGTTTTCAGACTTATCTGGGGAAGCACTTGAGTTCTTTTTACGCGGAACCGTTGATTATTCCGCGGGAGGTGACGTCACAAAATACAATATGGGAACTCGAGAACTTTGCGACCAGTCCGTTGATGGCAGATCAATTACACACGTAAACGATTACGAAGACGGTCTGGACGTCCATTTTGCTAGTGGAGTTTTTAATAAAGCAATTTGTTTCATTTCCAAATCCGAGGGTTTTAGTATCAAAACAACTTTTCAAATTTTTACACACGCCAATAGATTTTACTGGCACTCACTAAGTGATTTTGACGATGCCGCTTGTGGTGTTATAAAAGCCGCTTACGATCTTGGATATGAGCCTACTGCTATTTATGAATCGTTTACCAAAGTTGGAATAGACGGTTGTGTTTTGGACAATCATGTGCGTATGGTTGGAGCACGTATGTCCTTGAACGGATTAAGCGGGGTCAGAGGTCAAAAGTTAATGTTTAAAATAGATTTGTCTGAAGTTCCACTTTCGAAATCAATTCAAGTTCTCACAATTGGCGGCTCTGGTGATGTTGATCTTTATGTCCATAGAAGAACCTCTTTCAAAATGACAAATGCTGTTTTGTCTTCCAGCAACAAGGGTAACCTTGAGCTGTTAACTATACCGAAGAAACTATTTCGTAAAGGCTATTGCTTTATCGTGTTGACTGCAAAGGAAACTTCATTTAAAGACGTTACCTTGACAACAGATATATCAGGTTAAATCCAGTCTATACTTTAAAAAAAAGACGGACCTTGTTATCTGATGACCTTCATTTTGAGGTTAAGTCGTCAAGGTTGAGACTGACCGATGTACTTGATGAAAGATCTAAATTTTTCTAATCTATTCAAATAAACATGAACTAGGAATCTGATCTTTGCTGATGACA
>JARBDR010000060.1:77500-159016 GCA_029721355.1 Tegillarca granosa
CAATTATTTCTATTGACAATGGAATCGCATAAAGAAACGTTTACCGGAAATAACGATTTTTTTTTTCGAGAATAATTGACGTAAACGTTATCCATTTCATTCCGCACAAACGTTAAGAGGCACTAATCACGTGGTATCTGACGAGTTCCATTTTTATTGATTGTTTATTTAGCGTTCAGGATTCTGACCCCTACTTCGCAATATTTTGATTAAAGGGTGTAAACAATCAAATTATGATTCGAATTCAAACATTAATGTTTATATAATATGATGGATTTATTTACTCTCCCTTTTTAAGAGTCATTGATGGTCTCAACTAAGACATCTTCTACGTCGGTCCCCGATGACGTAACTCCTTTACCAGTCACCAAGAGCAACGAACAACACGCACCAAGGGCACAAGGTAAGAGCGAGACTATTGTCGATTTCTTGCATAAGTGATTAACCAGGTTTACTTGAGAAGGACCAGAGTTTAATTAAAAATAAATCGCTAACCATTCAAGCAATTTTTCTGACATGCGCATTTTGTCGGTCATATTAAAATCTTACCATTTACAGTTTCATGGGATATGTTCATCTGGTCGGTCACAATAAAATCCGAGAAGGTCCGGTTTGATTGGATTTTTAACTCATATGATTTCATTTTGACCTATTAGAAGTATAAAACTATTCAAATTCAAAATCGGTCACTCAAATCTCCTTTGAAATCACGTCGCTAAAATGTCCACTAGTGATTTTTAAGTTTCTGCTAATCGCCCTTTTGATTGATTTATTGATTGATTTAATGGAGTTTTACGTCCCAGTCAAGTATATTTCACTTATATCGAGACGTCACCAACTATAGGTAAAGTGGCAGAACTTTTGACCTTTGCAGTACGCTCTTAGGACAATGTGTAGGGAGGGGGGTTCTTTAACGTGCCACGCCTGCAGTGACACGTGACATCGGTTTTAAGATCTTATCTGAAGGACCCCGAGACTTTCATTTCTTTATGCCGAGTGTTTGGCGAATGAACATTCACTGCCAATTTTCAAGTCTTGGTCAGACCCCGCCGGGGTTCGAACCCTCGACCTCTCACATACGAAGCGAACACTCTACCAACTGAGCTACCGGAGTGGTCAGCACTGTTTTCCCGCATAACAATTTATTGTGAATGATTAAGCCGAAATTACTTAAAATATATTCCTATTTTCTAGGAAATAATTGCCTAGATGGAAATAACAATGAAGTTCCTGAAGGATCCATTTATCATCCATACTCCAATGACTTCTGCGTCTCCTGCAGATGTCGAAATGGTCAACCATTTGAATGTGTCTCTGTAATGTGTGAAAGACCAACCTGTACAAATTTTAAAAGAGTAGAACGCAGGTGCTGCGAGTATGTTTGCCTGAACGAAACCTCAACAACCGGTACATCTAGTACACTACCGAACCCGACCATAACTCCAAATCCAGCACCCAATCAGAATCTGCCACCGGAAAACCTGATAACCTCTCAGTCAGGTAAACAGTTTCACAATTTTTTTATATAATTAAAAAAATTACTAAAATATGAATTAGTTACATTGTATCTCGGTGAGATTGTTTCTATCGAAGCGGCCAGTTCTGGGATGGTGGAGGAAACTGGATTACCCAGAGAAAATCCCCGACCTTTGGCAAGCGACGAATTGAAAAGTAGATCCAATACTCCTAAAACTTAAATATTTCGTACATTGACGATGTTTTTTGAGAATGAAGTGAAGAAATGGTGTTAAATACAAAAGACAATATTTTATCACTTATAATGAGGCGGTCAGTTCTTGTGTGGTTGAGGAAACCAGAATACCCAGAGAAAATCACCGACCTTTGCCAAGCGACGAATTGAAAAACTTCCACACACTAGTCTCTGATTGAGAGGAGTTCGATCTCAGGCGGTAAGAGGCACTGTGGTCCGTAAGCGTGTCCGAATGGATTCGAACCCAAGCGGAAAGAGGCACTGTGATCCGTAAGCGTACCCAAGTGGATTGGAACCTAGACGGTGAGAATGACAGTGTTCTATTACATATATAGACCTCTATACCACCGAGATCCCTTGGTGATGTGTTTGAACAAAAAAGTATAAACAACAGAATCAGACGTTACGTAGACAAATGGTTGATAATACAGTAACTATCAAAGACAATCTTAGGTTTCATTTTCCTTGTGAACTTCTGACGCTATGGTCAAGTTGTTTAGAAGTAAGTCTTAAAACTCAAGACGTCGCACCGCTGTGGGTTCGATCCCGGTCAACCACACGATGGAAAGGTTTTTCATTGTCGTAAGCATTAACTGGTTGAACCGATACCAGTACAATCGACTGATTAGTCTGCGATATTTTTCTGTGTCATTGCAGGAGAGTGAGCTAGTACTCTTTAGGTTGCCATAAGTGCGCGCACATTAGTACAATGCAGATTTGCACACGAGTTCACAACATGGAAATGTGTTAGATTGACTGACCTCGAGTTTGAAAAATTGCCGCGTCACAAATAGTTTAAAAATTGCTTATGTGACAACAGCATTTAACTAACAAACCAACCTTACGTCATTTAAAAGTCTCGTCACGATATATGAAATGAGACTTTTACCAGTACTTATATAAAATTATTGGAAGATATTTTTGTGAAATTTTAATTATCCGGAAATGATTGTGCTAAAAATAAATTGAAAATATTATTTTATATGTTACACAGTAAATTTAATTCGGAAAGCCCCGTGCTTAAGGATTTCCACGGGTACCTTTCAAGAAAAGTGTGCAGAAACTTAATAGTATATACCAGAAAGCATTTCTGTATCAACACTAACTTGGTATACGGAATGAAAACGACGAGAGAGAGAGAGAGAGAGAGAGAGAGAGAGAGAGAGAGAGAGAGAGAGAGAGCCAAAGTAAACCAAAATATGGACATTAAAATTAAAGTATTTTTCAATTTTTATGTAAATGATGAAAATGTTTCATGATAACATACGAAATAATTTATTAGTAATCTCTTTCAATATTAAAATAAATAATAATGTAGATCAAAATTTAACTGCAAATTATTCTAATTGTATAAAAAGATTATTGAATCCTGAAACATGGTCAGAATGTCAGGCTCTTTACAAATATCACATTACCGCTTTAGAAGCAAGGAACAGAACAGACCTATAGTTGTTATATGAAGCAGTAAAAATGTTATTTATAGGTCTAATTATAGCTTAATATGTAACTATCTCTATTGTTTTAAGTCTTGTTTATACAGTATGTACTATGTATGTTAAATGATGAACACTTTAATCCAGTATACCAATAAAAGATTTATTTTATTTTTTTTTTATGTTAAGTAGAGAGTACGTTGAGGTAATACTGTTTAACGCTATGTACACTTAAGAAACTTTCATTTTATGGATGCAAGTGGTTTGTTTTGAGATAATGAAGAAAACGTTAGCATCGGAACCGATAATCTCGCAGTACGAGCGAGACTGAATTATCGGCAATGGGAGGGAGGCGCGTGATTAAAAACACTTGCCCCCCCCCCCCCAACTACCATCCGGTAAAATGTAAAATCTGAAATCTGAATCTTATACAGCAATTTTATGTGATAGTAAATACGTTTATTTCTGTTACAGTGAGTACAACAAGTACATCTGGTACTGTAGAAACTACTGTAACTACACCAAGCCACTCAGGTAAGTAAAACAAGTACATCTTGTACTACAGAGTCTACCATACCTACATCAAGTCACCCAGGTAAGTAAGACAAGTACATCTTGTACTAAAGAGTCTACCATACCTACATCAAGTCACCCAGGTAAGTAAGACAAGTACATCTTGTACTACAGAGTCTACCATACCTACATCAAGTCACCAAGGTAAGTAAGACAAGTACATCTAGTATTACAGAGTCTATCATGACTACATCAAGTCACCCTGGGAAGTAGGACAATTACATCGAGTACTATTGGGTCTGTCATAACTACATCAAGTCACCCTGGTAAGTAGGACAATTACATCAAGTACTACTGGGTCTGTCATAATTACACCAAGTCACCCTGGTAAGTTGGACAATTACATCGAGTACTACTGGGTCTGTCATAACTACATAAAGTCACCCTGGTAAGTAGGCCAATTACATCGAGTACTACTGGGTCTGTCATAAATACACCAAGCCACTCAGTCAAGTAAAACAAGTACATCTTGTACTACAGAGTCTACCATACCTACATCAAGTCACCAAAGTAAGTCAGACAAGTACATCTAGTATTACAGAGTCTATCATGACTACATCAAGTCACCCTGGGAAGTAGGACAATTACATCGAGTACTACTGGGTCTGTCATAACTACATCAAGACACCCTGGTAAGTTGGACAATTACATCGAGTACTACTGGGTCTGTCATAATTACACCAAGTCACCCTGGTAAGTAGGACAATTACATCGAGTACTACTGGGTCTGTCATAACTACATCAAGACACCCTGGTAAGTTGGACAATTACATCGAGTACTACTGGGTCTGTCATAACTACATAAAGTCACCCTGGTAAGTAAAACAATTACATCGAGTTCTACTGGGTCTGTCATAACTACATAAAGTCACCCTGGTAAGTAGCACAATTACATCGAGTACTTCTGGGTCTGTCATAACTACATCAAGTCAACCTGGTAAGTAGGACAATTACATCGAGTACTACTGGGTCTGTCATAACTACATCAAGTCACCCTGGTAAGTAGGACAATAACATCGAGTACTACTGGGTCTGTCATAACTACAAAAAGTCACCCTGGTGAGTTGGAAAATTACATCGAGTAATACTGGGTCTGTCATAACTCCATCAAGTCACCCTGGTAAGAAGGACAATTACATCGAGTACTACTGGGTCTGTCATAACGACATAAAGTCACCCTGGTAAGTAAGACAATTACATCGAGTACTAGTGGGTCTGTCATAACTACATCGAGTCACCCTGGTAAGTAAGACAATTACATCGAGTACTACTGGGTCTGTCATTACTACATCAACTCACCCTGGTAAGTAGGACAATTACATCGAGTACTACTGGGTCTGCCATAACTACATCAAGTCACCCTGGTAAGTAGGACAATTACATTGAGTACTACTGGGACTGTCATAACTACATAAATTCACTTTGGGAAGTAGGACAATTACATCGAGTACTTCTGGGTCTGTCATAACTACATAAATTCACCCTGGTAAGTATGACAATTACATCGAGTACTACCGTGTCTGTCATAACTACATCAAGTCACCCTGGTAAGTAGGACAATTACATCGAGTACTACTGGGTCTGTCATAACTACATCGAGTCACCCTGGTAAGTATAACAATTACATCGAGTAATACTGGGTCTGTCATAACTACATCAAGTCACCCTGGTAAGTAGGACAATTACATCGAGTACTACTGGGTCTGTCATAACTACATCAAGTCACCCTGGTAAGTGGGACAATTACATCGAGTACTACTGGGTCTGTCATAACTACATCAAGTCACCCTGGTAAGTGGGACATTTACATCGAGTACTAGTGGGTCTGTCATAACTACATCAAGTCACCCTGGGAAATAGGACAATTACATCGAGTACTACTGGGTCTGTCATAACTACATCAAGTCACCCTGGTAAGTAGGACACTTACATAGTGTACTACTGGGTCTGTAATAACTACATAAAGTCACCCTGGGAAGTAGTACAATTACATCGAGTAATACTGGGTCTGGCATAACTACATCAACTCACCCTGGTAAGTAGGACAATTACATCGAGTACTAATGGTTCTGTCATAACTACATCAAGTCACCCTGGTAAGTAGGACAATTACATCGAGTACTAATAAGTCTGTCATTACTACATCAAGTCACCCTGGTAAGTAGGACAATTACATCGAGTACTACTGGGTCTGTCATTACTACATCAAGTCACCCTGGTAAGTAGGACAATTACATCGAGTACTACCGTGTCTGTCATAACTACATCAAGTCACCCTGGTAAGTACGACAATTACATCGAGTACTACTGGGTCTGTCATAACTACATCGAGTCACCCTGGTAAGTATGACAATTACATCGAGTAATACTGGGTCTGTCATAACTACATCAAGTCACCCTGGTAAGTAGGACAATTACATCGAGTACTACTGGGTCTGTCATAACTACATCAAGTCACCCTGGTAAGTAGGACAATTACATCGAGTACTACCGTGTCTGTCATAACTACATCAAGTCACCCTGGTAAGTACGACATTTACATCGAGTACTACTGGGTCTGTCATAACTACATCGAGTCACCCTGGTCAGTATGACAATTACATCGAGTAATACTGGGTCTGTCATAACTACATCAAGTCACCCTGGTAAGTAGGACAATTACATCGAGTACTACTGGGTCTGTCATAACTACATCAAGTCACCCTGGTAAGTAGGACAATTACATCGAGTACTACTGGGTCTGTCATAACTACATCAAGTCACCCTGGTAAGTGGGACATTTACATCGAGTACTAGTGGGTCTGTCATAACTACATCAAGTCACCCTGGGAAATAGGACAATTACATCGAGTACTACTGGGTCTGTCATAACTACATCAAGTCACCCTGGTAAGTATGACAATTACATCGAGTACTACCGGGTCTGTCATAACTACATCGAGTCACCCTGGTAAGTATGACAATAACATCGAGTACTACTGGGTCTGTCATAACTGCATCGAGTCACCCTGGTAAGTAGGACAATTACATCGAGTACTACTTGGTCTGTCATAACTACATCATGTCACCCTGGTACTGGGACAATTACATCGAGTAATACTGGGTCTGTCATAACTACATCAACTCACCCTGGTAAGTGGGACAATTACATCGAGTACTACCGGGTCTGTCATAACTACATCGAGTCACCCTGGTAAGTATGACAATAACATCGAGTACTACTGGGTCTGTCATAACTGCATAGAGTCACCGTGGGAAGTAGGGCAATTACATCGAGTATTACTGGGTCTGTCATAACTACATCAAGTCACCCTGGTTAGTAGGACAATTACATCGAGTACTACTGGGTCAGTCATAACTGCATCAAGTCACCCTGGTATGTAGGACAATTACATCGAGAACTAATGGGTCTGTCATTACTACATCAAGTCACCCTGGTAAGTAGGACAATTACATCGAGTACTACTGGGTCTGTCATAACTACATAATGTCACCCTGGTTATTAGGACAATTACATCGAGTACTACTGGGTCTGTCATAACTACATAAAGTCACCCTCGTAAGTAACCTCTTTCAATATTAAAATAAATTATAATGTAGATCAAAATTTAACTGCAAATTATTCTAATTATATAAAAAGATTATTGAATCCTGAAACATGGTAAGAATGTCAGGCTCTTTACAAATATCACATAACCGCTTTAGAAGTAAGGAACAGAACAGACCTATAGTTGTTATATGAAGCAGTAAAAATGTTATTTATAGGTCTAATTATAGCTTATGTAACTATCTCTTATTGTTTTAAGTCATGTTTATACAGTATGTACTATGTATGTTAAATGATGAACACTTTAATCCAGTATACCAATAAAAGATTTATTTTATTTTATTTTTTTTACGTTAAGTAGAGAGTACGGTGAGGTAATACTGTTTAACGCTATTTACACTTAAGAAACTTTCACTTTATGGATGCGAGTGGTTTGTTTTAAGATAATGAAGAAAACGTTAGCATCGGAACCGATAATCTCGCAGTACGAGCGAGACTGAATTATCGGCAATGGGAAGGAGGCGCGTGATTAAAAACACTTGCCCCCCCCCCCCCCCACTACCATCCGGAAAAATGTAAAAACACAAGTACATCTAGTATTACAGAGTCTGTCATAACTACATCAAGTAACCAAGGTAAGTAAGACAAGTACATCTAGTATTACAGAGTCTACCATAACTACACCAAGCCACTCAGGTAAGAAAAACAAGTACATCTTGTACTACAGAGTCTACCATACCTACATCAAGTCACCCAGGTAAGTAAGACAAGTACATCTAGTATTACAGAAGCTGTCATAACTATATCAAGTCAACCTTGTAAGTAGGACAACTACATCAAGTCACCCTGGTAAGTGGGACATTTACATCGAGTACTAGTGGGTCTGTCATAACTACATCAAGTCACCCTGGGAAATAGGACAATTACATCGAGTACTACTGGGTCTGTAATAACTACATAAAGTCACCCTGGGAAGTAGTACAATTACATCGAGTAATACTGGGTCTGTCATAACTACATCAACTCACCGTGGTAAGTAGGACAATTACATCGAGTACTACTGGGTCTGTCATAACTACATCAAGTCACCCTGGTAAGTATGACAATAACATCTAGTACTACTGGGTCTGTCATAACTACATCAAGTCACCCTGGTAAGTAGGACACTTACATAGAGTACTACTGGGTCTGTCATAACTACATCAACTCACCCTGGTAAGTAGGACAATTACATCGAGTACTAATGGTTCTGTCATAACTACATCAAGTCACCCTGGTAAGTATGACAATAACATCTAGTACTACTGGGTCTGTCATAACTACATCAAGTCACCCTGGTAAGTAGGACAATTACATCGAGTACTACTGGGTCTGTCATAACTACATAAAGTCACCCTGGGAAGTAGGACAATTACATCGAGTACTACTGGGTCTGTCATAACTACATAAAGTCACCCTGGTATGTAGGACAATTACATCGAGTACTACTGGGTCTGTCATAACTACATCAAGTCACCCTGGTAAGTAGGACAATTACATCTAGTACTACTGGGTCTGTCATAACTACATCAAGTCACCCTGGTAAGTGGGACAATTACATCGAGTACTACTGGGTCTATCATAACTACATCGAGTCACCCTGGTAAGTAGGACAATAACATCGAGTACTACTGGGTCTGTCATAACTACATCAAGTCACCCTGGTAAGTGGGACAATTACATCGAGTACTACTGGGTCTGTCATAACTACATCAAGTCACCCTGGTAAGTGGGACAATTACATCGAGTACTACCGTGTCTGTCATAACTACATCAAGTCACCCTGGTAAGTAGGACAATTACATCTAGTACTACTGGGTCTGTCATAACTACATCAAGTCACCCTGGTAAGTAGGACAATAACATCGAGTACTACTGGGTCTGTCATAACTACATCAAGTCACCCTGGTAAGTAGGACAATTACATCTAGTACTACTGGGTCTGTCATAACTACATCAAGTCACCCTGGTAAGTAGGACAATAACATCGAGTACTACAGAGTCTACAATACTTACATCAAGTTACCCTGGTGAGTAAGACAATTTCATCATCATCTACAGACACTACCATACCTTCATCAAGCTACCCAGTTCGCATTTATCCCCACCTTCAGTAGGACATCTCTTTAAGTGTGCTTTTGTTATAGAAAAAAAAAACAAATGAAGTTTGCTTCTTTTTTGATGAGGACAACACATATTACAAAAGCACACATTACGGGTTTTCCTCCTCTATAACAGAAGCACACGTAACGTGTTGTATTCTATAGCAGACGCACACGTGTTGTCCTCCTCTATAACTGAAGCACACGTAACGTGTTGTCCTCTTCTATAAACACACTTTGCGTGTTATCCTCCTCAAAAACAGAAGCACACATAACGTGTTGTTTCCTTCTTTAACAGACGCACACACAACGTGTTGTTTCCCTCTTTAACAGAAGCCGTGTAACGTGTTTCCTCCTCTATAACAGAATCACAATTGGTAAAGTGCACGTTCATTATGGAGGTGTTTAGTGTGCGAGATGTCCTGCTTTATAACGGAAGCACACTTAACGTGTTGTGTTATATAACAAACACACACCTAACGTGTTGTCTGTGTACGAAGGTTATAGTCTACAATCGGTTACGTGTACGTTCGTTATAGAGGACAGGAAATTTGGTGTGCGTTTGTTATATTGTTATACAATACAAAACACACGTTAAGTTGTCCTATATAACAAACACCCACTTTATTATATTATATTATATTATATTATATTATATTATATTATATTATATTATATTATATTATATTATATCATATCATATCATATCATATCATATCATATTATATTATATTATATTATATTATATTATATTATATTATATTATATAATATTATATTATATTATATTATATAAATGTATTATATTATATTATATTATATTATATTATTATGTTATGTTATGTTATATTATATTATATTATATTATATTATATTATATTATATTATATTATATTATATTATATTATATTATATTACATTACATTATATTACATGACATTACATTACATCATATCATATCATATCATATCATATCATATCATATCATATCATTTATATTATATTATATTATATTATATTATATTATATTATATTATATAAATGTATTATATTATTCTATTCTATTATATTATATTATATTATATTATATTATATAAATGTATTATATTATTCTATTATATTATATTATATTATATTATATTATATTATATAAATGTATTATATTATTCTATTCTATTATATTATATTATATTATATAAATGTATTATATTATTCTATTCTATTCTATTATATTATATTATATTATATAAATGTATTATATTATTCTATTCTATTATATTATATTATATTATATTATATAAATGTATTATATTATTCTATTCTATTATATTACATTATATTATATTATATTATATTATATTATTATATTATATTATATTATATTAATTTATATTATATTATATTATATTATATTATTGTATTATATTATTCTATTATATTATATTATATTATATATTATTCTGTTCTATTCTATTCTATTCTATTGTATTCTATTGTATTATATTCTATTATATTTTATTATATTATTATATTATATTATATTATATTATATTATATTATATTATATTATATTATATTATATTAATGTATTATTATATTATATTATATTTTATTATATTATATTATATTATATCATATTATATTATATTATATTATTATATTATATTATATTATATTATATTTATTATATTATATTATATTATATTATATTATATTATATTATATTATATTATATTATATTATATTATATAAATGTATTATATTATTATATTATATTATATTATTATATTATATTATATTATATTATATTATATTATATTATATTATATTATATTATATTATATTATTATGTTATGTTATGTTATGTTATGTTATATTATATTATATTATATTATATTATATTATATTATATTATATTATATTATATTATATTATATTATATTATATTATATTATATTATATTAATTTGTGTTGTATTTTATTGTATGGTATTAATTTATATAAATGTATATATTTTTCTATTCTATTCTATTCTATTCTATTACGTTATAGTTTGTTTTTATAGATATTATGGTAATATTTTTTTCAGCGCCTGGAATTCAAATATTTGGACCTTCCTATATTAATGAAGGCGATTCCTTGTCACTTACTTGTGTTGCAACATTTGAGGAAATTCCGACAACTATCTCTTGGTTTCATGAGGGTAATAAACTTAGCGTGGAAAACTCAATCATCACAACACGTGTTGTGATACAGGACAGAAGAATAACTAGTACACTTCGTAAAAATAACGTTAGTTTGTTACGGGATGGTGGATCATATGTTTGCAGAACGTCAGAAAATAAAATTGCTTTCAAAAGGGTACACATTATGAAAGGTAAAAACTTTGATTCTTTAGTACACTGTTTATCGATGTAATTACGTTTTACACCTTTCAATATTATTTCGCGTAGGCGGTTTTTATTTTTAATGAGGCGATCAGTTATTGGTCGATGAAGAAAACCTAAGTACAATGGAAACACATAATCTTGGTATGTTCTAAAAAATTTAACTGCAAGAAAAGCGTTGACCTTCTGCAAGCTAATTTACAAACGCTACCACACTACTGTCCGACTATAGTTTTAAACCAAGCACGTGTGGGTTCAACTGTTTGAGATCCACTGAGTATTCAGCAAGTACGGACTCTACCATTACATCTCACAGGTATATTTCGCTGGGAAATTATTGTTATTTCTGTATTTATTCGAGCTTTTATCGTTGAACCAAATGTAACATTGTTCATTAGAAACATAATTAATTAGATCAGCCGTTTAAATTTTTTCCCTAGGTAAACTAAATGCAGTTTTAAACACATAAAAACGTTTTAAAAATGTGTGTGTCGTAAGAACTTGTTAATTCACGTTTCATAGCAATAATATCAATTTTTAATAACTATTTAGTATTTTTGTCAGGTATTATTTCAATTTTTTAATACAGCAAGTTGTAGAGACTGGGAAAACAATATTGTAAACCATGGAGAACGATTCTCGCCTGAAGGCAATGATCCGTGCTTTAAGTGTCTTTGTGAAAATGGACAACAAACAGCTTGTATGTCAGTTTCGTGTGCTCGGCCTGAATGTGAAAACTTTCAAGTTATTGAAGGAAAATGTTGTGAATTTAGGTGTTTACCGCCAAATCCAATCGTGAATGAAATACAACAGGATGCAGCTATAGGAAGCAATGGTAAGTGGTTCAATGTAAGCCTTAACCGTTGTTTCTTAAAACAATGCGTTTTTATTTTCTTCAAACAACGCACTTTTACTTAAATCAAAACGCCTTTTTAAACAACGCTTTTTTCAAAAACAAAGAATTTTACGCAAGTTATTTATTATATAATTATATATATAACAAAAATACCTATTAAATTTTGATGTGCCATACATGCACATTTCGGAAAATGCAAGTAATTGTATGTTGTATTCAGAACACATTAAAGTCTTTTAACATTATTTATATAATCTTTTTTGCTGAAACTGCAAAAGTTAGAATCTCGAGTCACTTGCGGTATAGGGTAGTATTATAGACTTCAACATAACTGACCAGACCAGATAAACATCTCCAATCAAACTAGAGATGATTATCGATATTTATGGCATGTTCCCTAAGCTCATTTTTAGAACTATTTCTTATATTTCATATATCAATGGTTTTGCCTCCCAAAGTAGTGTTATAATACCATTAAAGATAGTTTGTCATTAATTCAGTGTGTTCAAAAACTTGCCTTTCAATCAGTGGTATTTAATTTTCTGGTCTTGTGTGGTTGTACTCATTTCATTCTTTTTGCTTAAATAACTTGACTATGTTGCTTGAGCAATTTTTAAATGCATACATGCTGGTTTTACACTGATATTGACAAAGTATGATTGTTTTAAGGTCTGCCACTCTCACCTCCTACATTTTAATTAAAATATTTTGCTACAAAATTATAATGTCTGTTACAATTTAAAAACATGTTACTTTAACAACAATATTTTTTTGTTCTTCGTATTTTTTTTTCAAATATCACAATCGACTGTTAACCGTTTCGTCTTGTCTTTACAGTTGACACTACGATGATGTTCTGAAACCAAACACAAAAGTTCTTTGAGTATTTATTTTATCTCTTGGGACACCACTTACACGGTACCGGTGTATGGAGTCTATAATGACTTGTGATAACTTTGTTTAAGCCTTAGTGAAATCCATCATAGTTTACTAGATAAACAACTACTATCACACCTGTTTGGGCCTCGGTGGCCGAGTGGTCTAAACCGCGCGCTTACGGATCACAGCGCCTCTCACCGTCTGGGTTCGAATCCGACTCGGACAGATCCTAGTGTGAGAAAGTTTGTCAGTTCTTTTGCCGAAGGTCGGTGGTTTTCTCTGGGCACTCTGGTTTCCTCTACCATCCTAGAACTGACCGCCTCGAAATAAGTGAAAGAATGTTGACTGGGACGTAAAACACCATTACTCCACTCCTATCAAACCTGAGATGCATAATGTTTTGAGAGTTTTGATTATATTTGTGGCATGTTCTGTTTAGCTTATTTTAATAGCCCTTTTCTTATTCTCTCACATAAAATATTTCTGTTTAGTAACCATGGTGATTTTATAATTTTGATGGCGCTTTTGAAAGTGTCATACTGCAACCATACAGTTAGATAATTTTAACATTATTATTCTTAATTTGTCAAATCATAGTTTTTTTTAGTCTTTTTAATAATATTTATTTAATTATTTAATTCAATAACTTATAAATTTATTTATTTATTTATTTATTTATTTATTTATTTATTTATATTGGCTTGTTACAAACGACTACATTCCAATTTTTTTTCTTTTGAAAGGTGCCTGCATTAACAGAAATGGAAATACGGTTACAGATGGAGATTTATACACCCCGGATGGAGAAGACCTTTGTTTAAAATGTACATGTGAAAGTGGCCATCCAATAAATTGTCACATGAAAGCATGCTTACCACCAAAATGCCAAAATTACGTAAGACACAAAGGAGAATGCTGCCAGTTTACATGTTTACAAGATTTTAAAAACTCAAAAAATGTCGGAGAGGATAATCAAGAATCAGGTATTGTTAAATTTGTTATAATATTGAAGTCTTTAATTTATAATGGATTCTAGTCATGGATTTTGCTTCCCAATAGAGTTTTTCTATCTTTTTCTGTTTTTACTTCTTGCATAAGTAATTGTAATGGAATGCATTTAATTGTATTTAAAATTACTCTAAAAAAATTAAAATATTCAAGCAAGCCGGAGATGGTAACTATGTGGTATAGGTTCTCAGTATTGGTTCTCGTCCATAAATCTTTTTATAAAAGAAATTATTAAAATTATTATTTATTTATAATTTATTTAAACCTTTTTTTTTTTTAATGAACTCATCATTTGTTGAATAAAACGTAACTCTGTTCTATGTATCTTTTACGTTGCAAATAGCATACGTGCATGGATTGTTATAACGTTGAGATAAAGTTTCAAAATAGGCGTTTCGAGAATTAAGTATTACAATCATATCATAAAAAATTAATTTTTCCGTCCTAAGTCGAGTGTTCTGATCACGTTCAATGTTTTTGTTAAATGAAGGTTGATAAAAAAAATTGTAAAAATAAGGTTGATATATAGTTTTAAAATCTGCCACTGCTATAGAGATCGGGATTTTCCACCTAAATTTAGTACTATAGCCATATCACAGGAAATCAATTCGGCATTTTCCGTCCTACGTTGAGCTTTCTGATCACGTTTGTAGGTTGTTGTTGTTGAGCTTTCTGATCACATTTGTAGGTTGTTGTTGATGTTGAGCTTTCTGATCTCGTTTGTCGGTTGTTGTTGATGTTGAGCTTTCTGATCTCGTTTGTAGGTTGTTGTTGTTGTTGTTGAGCTTTCTGATCACGTTTGTAGGTTGTTGTTGATGTTGAGCTTTCTGATCTCGTTTGTAGGTTGTTGTTGATGTTGAGCTTTCTGATCTCGTTTGTAGGTTGTTGTTGAGCTTTCTGATCTCGTTTGTGGGTTGTTGTTGTTGATGTTGAGCTTTCTGATCACGTTTGTAGGTTGTTGTTGTTGTTGAGCTTTCTGATCACGTTTGTAGGTTGTTGTTGATGTTGAGCTTTCTGATCACTTTTGTAGGTTGTTGTTTTTGTTGTTGAGCTTTCTGATAACGTTTGTAGGTTGTTGTTATTGTTGTTAAAATAAGGTTGATATAAATTGAAAATCGGTCACTGCTATAGAGGTCTGGACTTTCCATTTTAATTTAGTGCTACAGCCATATCATCGGAAAATATTTTAGCGTTGAACACTATGTCCGTCCTTATTCAAGATTTCAGGGTTAGGAATTTGTTTGTCTTCTGGATTTTCGTGTGTTAAACGGAAATTTTTACATTGCAAGTAGTCACATTAAATATTTATTTGCTGAAGTAAGTAATTCGTATGCAGAAACAAAATTTTACTATTATAATTATTTTATTGCCATTATTATTATTATTATCATTATTATTATTATTGTTGTTGTTGTTGTTGTTGTTGTTGTTGTTATTATTATTATCATCATCATCATCATCATCATTATTATTATTATTATTATTATTATTATTATTATTATTATTATTATTATTATTATTATTAAATACTCTAGAATATTTTTGTATCCTCTATGTTTAACAGGGAGTTGTACAGATTTGAACAGCACCAAGGTAAGTAATGGAGATACTTTCCGACCTTATCGAGATGATCCTTGTATTTTCTGCACATGCAAAGATGGACAACTGGTATTTTGTGGATCCGAACAATGTGACAAACCAGCATGTCCAAACTACACCCCCGTCACTGGTACTTGTTGTGATTATACTTGCAATACAGAAATGCAGTCAAAGGAAAATTTGAACGAAGGTAATTTACTATTTTATCCAGATTGCTCTTTAAGCACCCACCACTATGGTAGATCAGTTGGTAGAATGCTCGCTCCGTAGGTGAAAGGTCGTGGGTTCGAACCCCGGCCGGGTCTGACCAAGGACTTGCAAGTGGGAAGTGACTGTTCTTTCGCCAAGCACTCGGCATTACGAAATGAAAGTCACGGTTCTTTCGGATGGGAACTTAAAATAAACGAGGTCCCGTGTCATGGCAGGCGTGGCACGATAAAGAACCCTGCTGTATAATGCCATCAGCGCAACGCACAGGCAAAATTTCTGCACTTTCGCCTATAGCTGGCGACGTTTCGATATAAGTGAAATATTCTTGACTGGGACTTTAACACCATTGCTCAACTCAACTCACTTTAAGCACCCGGTCTCACTTTCGTGATGGAAATTGACGTGTATAACTGAACTGGCCAATTTTAAAAGTTTTTTACGTTTTTTTAATCAATAGAGCAAATACTTAATGGGTTTGACTGATTGCATGACTTATTGTTTGTTTTCGATTCTTAGTTGCTGAAAGTTTTCCCATTACAAAATGTCTTGTACCATTTTAATAAGTAAGACGCATAATGTTTAAATAACATAGTTCTTGATTGAGGTTTTAAAATGTTAAGAAAGTGAAATTGTAATAGAATTTAAAAAATTTACGAAATTACTACATAGTAAGCTTATCGAGACTATGAATGCCAGAAATGTAGAAATCGTTCATCAATTTTAAAACACTAAATTAAAAATAGCTAGCTAGACAGGAGGTGCTTACCCTTCCGGAGCACCCGGCCTCACTTCCGTGATGGAAGTTCACCTGCATAACTAATTTTACCAGCTTTTAAAGTTTTTACTTTGTTTTTTAGATTGTGGTTTGGACAAGGACTGGTTTGTTTGTGTTTCTTTTATTCATTGATCAAGCAGTGGTTACAATCAATATTTATTTTGTGTCATGTATTTTTTTAAGTTGTTGTTTTATCATTCTATGGTTATTTTCAGATAAAGTTATATTGACAATGGATACAGAAAGTAATTCGCTGTTCTTTTGTGGAGAACCCGGATGTAGACTTGAATATAATAGATTTCTACAAAATAACGAAAATGGGTAAATAATAACGTAACACAATTGAGTTTGAAATTTCCTCTCCTAGTGAGGGGCCTCGGTGGCCGAGTGGTCCAAAGCGCCTCTCACCGCCTGGTTTCGAATCCCACTCGGGACAGATCCTAGTGTGAGAAAGTTTGTGAGTTTGCTTGCCGAAGGTCGGTGGTTTACTCCGGTTTCCTCCACCACCCCAGAACTGACCGCCTCGAAATAAGTAAAAAAAAAAAAAAACTTGACCGGGGCGTAAAACATCATTACTCCACTCCACTCCTCTCCTAGTGTCACTGATATAGAATGATTATCAGAAATATGCACATATATGTATTCCACTTCAAAATTTAAGTTTTTGTTTGATAGTTACTACTCTTAAAGCTGCATTAAGTTTTTCAATTTTCTGAATTTTTTTTTTTTTTTTTTTGATTTTCTAAAAATATATATTTTTTAACCACGATCCGTGAGATTCATTTTCTAAAATTTCATTTCTTTCAGCTGTAAATAAAACGGAATCCTCTGACCGGTTGGTCAGTGTTTTACGATGGTAATTATGACCTTGGAGCATGCGCACGGATGTACGGAAAAACCCTAGAATCGAAGGTGAAACATGACAGATTGCATTAATTGTCCTTCATTAATATCCAGATGTATTTGAAATGGTGTTATGTATCCCTTACTAAGTCACAAATGACAAATTCAACGAAGATTTGTGTTTGATTTATCGTATTTCAACGTTTTGAAAGTTGTGTTTAAATGACCCGGGTTTTGATGACGTAACCATGTTCTAATATTAGATCCCAAATGCTGCATCTCGCTGGGTAATTACTGTAATTTCTGTATTTATTCAAGCTTTTATCGTTGAACCAAATGTAACATTGTTCATTAGGAACATCATCAATTAGATTAGCACCGTTTTAATTTTTTTTTTCTTTGGAAAACTTAATGCAGCTTTAAGCGTGTAGCGCTGTCGGTGGAGTAAAACTTCCGGGGGATATCCTTAACTCAGCTGATATCAGTACTTTGTTCTGACGAAAATATATACCATGCAGCAAAAATTTTAAGCTGTCTAAATTTTTTAAACCTGTTTAAAGTTAAGGATTGTCACTGATGAGGAATGATTTTCCAAAATATGCACATCTAGCACATCAAAATTTAACAGGTATTTGTGTTATATATTTACAAAAAGTCACTTTTCCTGATTTACTCTATTGTTTTAATTACAATAAGAGAATCTTGATATTAATTTGTACTTTTCATTACTCCTTACGTATTTTTATATATCATGTAGACATTAAATGTTTTTCTTTTCTTTTTTACAGCCATAACATCAGTTTTAGTTTCAAAACAATATCTATAGATGGAATGATATATTTCACGAAAAGCATCTCCAATTCATCAAATTATGAAATGGTTTGGATATCAAATGGCAGAATCGTTTACTCCTTTGACCTTGGAAGCGGTGCCGTCGACATAGCTAGTCAGCATTTATATAACGATGACGAATGGCATAAGGTTTAATATTCTTTTTTTTTTTTTTTTTTTTTTTTTTTTTTTTTTTTTTTTTGTTATTATTGAGAATGTGTTCATTCAGCCTTAAGCTTTTTTTAATCCTAGCGTATTGAGAAGACATTTTTTTTAACCACTGTGGTAGCTCAGTTGGTAGAGTGCTCGCTCCCGTAAGTGGGAGGTCGTGGGTTCGAAACCCCGACCGGGTCTGACCAAAGACTTAAAAAGTTGGTATTGACTGTTCTTTCGCCAAGCGCTCGATATTACGAAATGAAAGTCACGGTTCTTTTGGATGGGAACTTAAAATAATCGAGGTCACGTGTCACGTTAGGCGTTGCACGATAAAGAACCCTGCTGTATTATGGAACGCCGTTTTAACATATATTCAATTATTTATACCTATCTTCAAATAATTGTACCTAGGTTCAATTAATTACACCTAGGTCCAATTTTTTTAAAGATAGGTGTAATTGAATTATACCTAGGTTCAATTGAATTATACCTAGGTTTAAATATTTATACCTAGGAACAAATAATTGTTCCTAGGAATAATTCATGTGTACCTAGGTATAATTCATTTGAACCTATCTACAATAGAATTAGACCTAGGTATAATTCATTTGTACCTAGGTATAATTGATACATCTCTTTAATTGATTTGAAGATAGTTTTAAATAGAATTTTACTACGTTGAAACTTCAAAGCATTAATGATCAATTCATTTAAAGATAGGTATAATTTAATTATACCTAGGTACAATTCATTTGAATTGAACCTAGGTATAATTCAATTATTCCTATCTTTAAATGAATTATACCTAGGTATAATTGAATTATACCTATCTTCAAATGAATTGTACCTAGGTTCAATTATTTGAAGATAGGTATAAGTAATTGAATATATGTTAAAACGGCGTTCCATACTGTATAATGCCATAAGTGCAACGCACAGGCAAAATTTCTGCACTTTCGCCTATAGCTGGCGATGTCTCGATATAAGTGAAATATTCTTGACTGGGACGTTAAACACCATTACTCAACTCACTCCAGACATTTTTTCTTTTTCAATTAATTTAATAGTGATAATTCTTTTTGTTTCTATCATTTTTACTTTCAATATTAATATATGGCATTGAAGGATAATAATAAACAATAAATAATTTTTCCTTTCCTGTCCGACTGAGCACCCTTTTGCAGGCAAAAGAAAATAAAAACATTACCTGCAAATATCGCACAAAAATGCAAAATGGCGTTAATAATAAAGTTGTACAATACACTTCCTCTTTTAATGGGAGCCTCGTAACCCGAGTGAAAGATTCGAAATATTTCCAGTTTAACAGTTATGTAATCATTCTATTTTAGCGCCTAGAAATACTAATATGCTACTCTGACACACACAAAAATCAATGAGAGATTTTAGAGTTATAACATTTGGCTTTTTAGAACCGTTTTGGTTACATTAATCTAAATTTCACCCGTTCCATATTTTTTCAAGATTAATGAAGCGGCCTGTTAATAGTCAGCTTCGTGTCATTCATTGTTCTCAATATTTATTAACTAAAAAATTGAAGTTGTAAATAAAAAGGATCTTCTAAATACCTTTATATATATATATATTTCTTTATTTTTTTATTACTGTTATTATTTTTATTTCTGATTTATTAAACTCCATTAGAGCCTCCATGAATATCAGGTTTGTCCGCAGTTAATTGGTAGAAAAATCTGTAATCTATCATTGGAAATAAGAATGTTTAGAACACCCTTGGTGCTTTTTTGTATTCCTGACAGGTGACTGTTAGTAGATATAGAAATAAAGGATTGTTATACGTTGGCGATGAAGAAGTTCATGGTGTTTCACCAGGAGATAGGAATTCACTCGAGAAACCTGGTATTTCATATATAGGCGCTTTGTCAGAAGATGTTGATACATCCATTTTACCTTCGGTAAGGGAGTTTTAATTGTGTTTGTACAGCGAAACATCTTGTTGTTGTAATAATGTAAAACGTCACATCAGCAATTTTTCAGCTACTCGCGACAAAAGTAATGTTGTTTAACGTGGCATCAGAAATTTTTCAGCTTTTCGTAATGAGGGAGAGGCAAGGCGCTTTGTCAGAAGATGTTGATACATCCATTTTACCTTCGGAAAGGGATTTTTTATTGTGTTTGTACAGCGAAACATCTTGCTGTTGTAATAATGTTAAACGTCACATCAGCAATTTTTCAGCTACTCGCGACAAGAGTAATGTTGTTTAACGTGGCATCAGAAATTTTTCAGCTTTTCGTAATGAGGAAGAGGCAAGGCGCTTTGTCAGAAGATGTTGGTACATCCATTTTACCTTCGGTAAGGGATTTTTTATTGTGTTTGTACAGCGAAACATCTTGCTGTTGTAATAATGTTAAACGTCACATCAGCAATTTTTCAGCTATTTGCAACAAGAGCAATGTTATTTAACGTGGCATCAGAAATTTTTCAGCTTTTCGTGATGAGAGAAAGGCAAGGTTATTAATCTCTGTGGATTAATCTAAAAACAAGTTTATGCATGCATGTGATGTGCGAGTGTGCAGTAAGTCCTGCTGTATATTAGCTTGCACTTGGGTCTATCTTTTGGTAAGGTGTAAGCTCTTCGAGTTCGCAGATAAGATACCAATGTATGAATCATGTATGAATGTGATGTGTGAGTGTGCAGTATGGTCTGCTGTAAAATGGCGTGCACTCGGGTCTATCTTTTGATAAGGTGTAAGCTCTTCGAGTTCGCAGATAAGAGACCAATGTATGAATCATGTATATACCCATACTGCACACTCACACATCACATTGAATAGCGGGCACTCGGGTCTATCTTTCGGTAAGGTGTAAGCTCTTCGAGTTCGCAGATAAGAGACCAATGTATGAATCATGTATGAATGTGATGTGTGAGTGTGCAGTATGGTCTGCTGTAAAATGGCGTGCACTCGGGTCTATCTTTTGGTAAGGTGTAAGCTCTTCGAGTTCGCAGAAAAGATACCAATGTATGAATCATGTATGAATGTGATGTGTGAGTTTGCAGTATGGTCTGCTGTAAAATGGCGTGCACTCGGGTCTATCTTTTGATAAGGTGTAAGCTCTTCGAGTTCGCAGATAAGAGACCAATGTATGAATCATGTATATACCCATACTGCACACTCACACATCACATTGAATAGCGGGCACTCAGGTCTATCTTTTGGTAAGGTGTAAGCTCTTCGAGTACGCAGATAAGATACCAATGTATGAATCATGTATGAATGTGATGTGCGAGAGTGCAGTATGGTCTGCTGTATAATAGCGTGCATTCGGGTCTATCTTTTGGTAAGGTGTAAGCTCTTCGAGTTCGCAGATAAGATACCAATGTATGAATCATGTATGAATGTGATGTGCGAGTGTGTAGTATGGTCTGCTGTATAATAGCGTGCACTTGGTTCTATCTTTTGGTAAGGTGTAAGCTCTTCGAGTTTGCAGATAGGATACCAATCCCCAAGTTCATTATGCTGGCACCAGGTGAACCAATCAATTCTCTATCCTGATAATGACAAGCGCCAGGCGAAGAAGCTAAATCTAAATGTCTGAACACCGAGAGTGGCTCATGTTTTTCATAACTCTATGCTAATTTATTTACTGTCTATAAGGTCGATTAATGCATACAAGATCTCTTAATCACCAGTGATAAGGAAATCTCCAATAAAATTAGAGGTTGTAATAATAATAAAACACAAATCATACCAATCCTTTCCAAATCATCCCCCCCCCCCCAAAAAAAAAAAAAAAAAAAAAAAAAAAAGTTAAAACTTTGAAAGCTGGCAAATTTAGTTATACACGTGAACTTCCATCAAGGAAGTTAAGCCGGGTGCTCCTCCTGTCTAGCTAGCTACACCCGTCACGTGCATTTCAATTTTGAGAATGAAAGGAACAAGGAACTATGTAAGTCAAATTTATCCAGTATAAGTTTGAATACAGTGACTACATACTTAACAAAAATATTTGTAAGCTATTTGACATTTTAGCTAGGGGTTTGGCCTGTTCATTATGAATCATTTTCCCAATTTATTTTTATTTATATCTATTTATTTTATATTTTGTTTTGTTTACAATTCAGGTCAACTTGCAAGGTTTTTTTTTTACTTTGTCATTAACGTACAAAGACGGAGAGTTTGTGGTTACCAAGTGGATGAATATCTCCAATCAAAATTTGCCACAGTATGCAGTTTTTTTCATATTCCTAACATGTTCTTTTACAGGTAACAAACCATTTTTGGGATGCATAAGACAACTCCAGTACAATGGAGATGCATTTGGGGCACCAGCGGTTTCTCTGGAAATCCAACCATGCTTGCTGACGGAAAAGCCTTAATAATACATTGTTTTAGCAACAACAATTGACAAAAGCAATATGTATTAGGAGATAATAGGCGATATACCATAGGAACTATATTTCAATATTAGATCTATTGCTGATTTCGAAAAATTTTAGTGAAAAAATCTGACCTGATGACTAAATTTGTTGAATCTTAAATTTTCAGTCCATGCGATATTTCGCATCTACCAGGAAATTATTGGAACAAAACATGCAAAACGAAAATTGTTTTTAAATAATAAACATTATAGAATTTAATACAGAATTGTCTATCAGACTTTTAATTATCATCTCTTGTTTAATTGGAGATGTCCATCAAGTTAATAAAGCTGATATCTTCAATATGTGCAATGTGTTCTTCAAAACAAGTGACTAGACTTCCCATAGCACTGTAGTTTCAGGGGTATATAAATTTAAGGTTTTCAGGTATGAAATATACTACACTACACTGTATAAAAAAAAGCCAATCAAGAAAGATCTGTACATAATTACAGGCTACAGGTAAAGTACAGCTGGCTGTATAAAGTATCTAATAAATAGATAACATTGAGGCTGATTTTTGTAAAACTTAAAATGATATTATCAAGGTATTTAATTAAAAATGGTAGTTATCCAGCAATTCTATTTTTCTTACCATATATACATTGTGAATAGTTTTACCTAATCGACAATGCATCCAAGAATAAGGATATATATAAAATTTTGATAATTAGCTCCGCAGAACGTTCTTGAAACATATCTATCAAAACCTCAATCATTTCTGGTCTTATTGGAGGTGTATATCTAGTCACTCATAATACAATCATTGCATATGATTAAACAGTGTGACTACATGTCCTATTGCACTGCAGCTTAAGGGGATTAAATGAAATACAGGGGCGTATCTAGAATTTCATGAAAAGGGGTTGAGAATTTTATCATGAGATTATTAGAATCCATTATGAGTATCCATGTAGGATAGGGAAATCTCACCCGAAGGGTTGAATATTTCAGTCAGAGACGAGGCTTGCCATTCATAATGGATTCTTAAAATGGAAGAAAAAGAATCCATTATGAATGGCAAGCCTCGTCTCTGACTGAAATATTCAACCCCTCGGGTGAGATTTCCCTATCCTACATGGATACTCACAATGGATTCTTATAATCTCATATGGGCTTGACGTCACAGTTACGTGACAATCACATGATGTCATCCTTTGAGCAAATGACGTCATCTTGCGGGAAAATGACAGCCGGACCTCCATAATTTAGAAATTTTAAATGCGTTTTAAATGTTAATACTCAGATTTTATAATAAATAACTTTTTCTTCAAGTTTATACATTTTGTATAAACCAAAATTAAGTTAGTCTATCCGATGGTCATATTTATTTTTATATAGAATGTTGAATAACAGAGTTAGATTTTTCAAACATGGCGCCCATGGATATGTAAATCATATTTGAAGCCAAAACTTGACATTAAAATGGAAGAAAAATAATCCATTGTGAGTTTATCCATGTAGGATAGGGAAATCTTACCCTCGGGGTTGAATATTTATGTCAGAGACTCGGCAAGCCTCGTCTCTGACTGAAATATTCAACCCCTCGGGTGAGATTTCCCTATCCTACATGGATACTCATAATGGATTCTTATATTCTCACATAGGGGAAAACCCTATCTCACATAGGCAGATATGGAAGAAATTGCAAGGATCGAAAGCCTAAGCCCCCAACAACGAATGGTCTTCAGAGACACTAAAGAAACTCAGTTGATATAGGACAGAGCCTTTTTTAGGCCCTAGAGACAAAATCATTGGAGAAAAATAAATTTTTAATATTTCTGGGGATAATTTGGCAACATGTCATTTACTCTTTCAAACTAATTTTCTTTAAAGTCTTCATCCAGTAAACCAACAAACTTTCCCAAACAGTAGATTCTGCCAGACTATGATTCAAACTTCAGCAGTGATTCATAAACAGGCACATTAGAAACAATTGGTTCATTTATTTAGACCACATCTTATTTTCTTAAAAATTTAAAAATTTTTAAAAATTTGTAAAGAATGTAAGTAATAAGCTTTGAGGAGTGTGGGGGTCTCTTTTATCATCAAAGCCATTAATAATAACAGTGTATTGGATATGGGACAAAAAGAATCAGCATATGTCAGCATCAGTTTTAAAAGTAAGGAATCTTACTCCACAATTTGAGATTTCTACACTTTCTCCACAAAGCAGTATTTTCTTCACTTTAATGCTAAAGTACGAATATTGAACCAGAGTTTTCTGTGAAACATTTACATAAATGTATAAGCAATTGTTTCTAGATTTCAAAAGTATATTTAATAACTAAAAATCTAAAAGCTCAAAAGAACATGGTGTTGCTTTCAAGGCATTTTTGAAAAGCATATAATTAGCTAGCCCATTTGCAAAAAAAAAAAAAAAAAAAAAAAAAAAAAGGTTCCAATTAACATGTTCTTGTTATCACAAATTACATTCCTTTATCTGGCACACTTGGTCCCTAGTAACATGTTCAATGTACACATTAACATGTCCAATATACAGACATTTTATATTCTTAAAGTTAGGCACACTTGGTCCTCTTCTTCAGTATACCTCGGTTCATTTGTCAGAAGATTCTATTACATTTTGAGTGAACAAGCCAAAAAGAAAACCAAGTCTATATACTTATCCTCTCCATTTTTGTTTCATTTTCAGTTTAGATAAATGATTAAAATCGTTATCACCTCTCTTTTTTCATGTCACCTTTGACATGTTTTGGCACAAAATATAAAACATCAACTTGATAGTTTTTCTAGAAATAGTTTCAAGAACAATACAAAGAAATATATATACCATGTATACTTGTTAAATATTATGTGTGCCAAGAGGCTATGGGGATTCATTTCAAATGTATTTTTGTTTTTGTTCTTTAATTTTTTTCCCATCTTGAAAATACCCTATTTCTAGAATAAAGAAGGATCCATTCACTTGAATATTATTTTATTGTAGCTGTGTGATCAATATGATAAATTTATTCAACAACAGGGTTCATATGACAAGTTAAACAGCTGAATATGTGTCATCAAATTCATGAAAATAGCAGTAAGTCTGCTTTCAACAAAATCTAAAATTCCTTAAATGCAAAATATGCCAAAAATAGCTTTCAACAGTATTAACTATACTGTTAATAAATAAATGATATATATATGATGTATGGCAGTTACGATGATGTTTACAAATAACCTGTATCATCTACAAAATTTTCTAACAATAAATAAGTTTTATGTTCCAGTGAAGAATATTTCACTTATACCTAGATGTCACCAGTTATAGGTGAGGTGACGGACATTTTGACCTTTGCAGTGTGCTAAGGGCGAATGTGCATGTAGGGATCTTTAATGTGTCATGTCTGCCTTGACATGGGGCATCGGTGAAATGTCTACTCTTCTACCCACAAATATGAAGAGACTTGCTAACTCATATCGGTAAAAGCTAGTTCTTGAAAATATGAAATATTTAAATGTTTAGGTTTTAAATTAGTTTTTCAATTAAGTTTTGAAAAATGAATAAATCTCACCTTCCATCTACAATGAGATTTCATACTCTCAAACATAAATGTATTAATTTTGTTGTGTATTCATTTTTGCAATATCACAAAATCAAACTTATTCATGTAGCTAAATTTTCTTATTTCTTTTGAAACAGACTATGTATAACAATAATTTTGTTATATATTAATTTTTGCGCAAAAGAATAACTGAGAAAGAAGCAAAAATCATTACATCACAAAAAAAAAAAATTACTGTAAAATCACAAAATTCGTGGGAGGATTAAATTTAGTTTTTTTTTTTTTTTTTTGGGGGGGGGGGATGGTTAGTGAAAACCACAAAATTAAATGTCATTGGAAATTTCAAATTACCATTGCCCACAAAACTCAATTCCACAAAAATTTTCTCCCAACATAATTTTATTTAATGGCAAAACCATGAAATTTTAGCCAAATGAAAATAAATGATGCTACAGTATGGTTACAGCAGTCCATTTATAAATTATTTGCAACACAATATAACATAGTTGATTTACTCCTGCAGAACTTTCCCACCTTGTTTTGCCACAAAATTTTGAAGGTCAAAAAGTCCTATTTTTCTTACATTTCTCAATAATGGTCAAACATTTTTATAATAGCCAAAATCTGACCGAATAGAAAGTAGCAGTATATCTAGGTTTTACTGTATAAATTTAAATATAGAGAAACCAGTCCATCACCAGGATTCATAGATCTGCATCGTCCACAAAATATTGCACTAAAAATAAAAAGAAAAGACTGTTAATACTGATTGTAAACTAGAACCGTCTCTGAAGGAGATTAATACCCCCTGCTTCCAGTTGTTGGTGGAGAAATTTGATCATGGGTGATGCTTGTCATGCATCTTTGCATGGTTTCAGAAAAATTGTCTCATACATGTTTAATAAACCTCTGGAAAATTATACACACAGCTAAATTGTAAGTGTGAAAAATTTTAAGAATGGAAATGGCAATAAATCCACAATATCCATCCGATCAAACTGATAATTGCAGGTGCACAGGTTTTCATGATGCTTAACATATGTGCCATGTTTCAGGAAAATTGGATCATACATAAATGAATTTAACTCCAGGCAAATTGTATCTACAGATGGATGGATAGACAGACAGACTAGGTGATTCAAGTATACCCCCTAACTTCATTGCAGGAGCTATAATAATAACAATAATACATGTAATAATAAAATTTTCAAAAAATAATAACAATAATGTTCTGAATAATGCCATGCAATAATAAAAATCAATACATGTAATAATAAATGCTTACAATCACAGCCTATGTTTAAATCTGGCCAAGGCAGAACTTAGTGTGAATAAGTTTGTCAGTATGCTTAGAAAAGGTTGGTGGTTTTCTCCAGGCACTCCTGTTTCTTCCACCATTCCAGAAATGACCTTTTTTATATTAGTGGAAAATCTTGAATGGGGCTTAAAACACCATTTTACTCCATTCCTTCTGGCATTCAAAAAAAAAGCAGTCATGTTTAGGCTCTTAATATTTTAAGAAATTCATTTTGATCCCTAAAAGTCAAAGGTCAAATGGACGTTCTAATACTTTTTGTTTAACAACTTGTACATTTTAGGCAATATTTTCACCATATCTTTTTGTTATGTACAAAAATACCAATATTTCTTTTAAATAACTTGATGCTATTTACTCAGAAAAATAATTTTAAGGGAAATATTTAATCAAGAAATCTATATCCAAATTGGGATAATAATTTGCTAAAGACTTTTTTAAAATGTAGTACCTATTTCAAAAAAAAAAAAAAAAATTGTTGTTTAAACAATGAGGACTATTGTGGTCATTTATTATGAATACTGAATGAACAAAATTTTCAGCAGACTCGTTCAGCAGTTATGGAAACCCTTAACAATTATCACCAAGATTTACATCTTTTCAACTTTGCAAGCCATAGCACATACCCAAAAATATATCATTAATTTAGCTATTTGATGAAATAGACAGAGATTGATTTTATCAGTCCCCATTACCTTTTCTATCCATATGCAAACTTTATACAAATCTTTCAGACCAGGTTCAGTAGTCAAGAAATGGATATTTCTTGCTGCCAAGCAGGTCAAATCTCAGATCTCAGATAGGTTGTATCATTCTGATACAAAATTTTATCTATATAACTTCATACAGTACATTTTACATGAGTTCCGGCTACTTTTTTTTTTTTTTTTTTTTTTTTTTCCAAACTTCACATGAATCTTTCAGATTAGGTTTAATAGTTACAAAATAGATAGTACTTGCTGCCAGGCAGATAAAATCTGTGACACAATTGAACTGAGAAACTTTCTCAAAATAGTATCTGTCCAAAGTGAGATTCGAACCAATTGAAAACCCTGCTTACAAAATGGGAAAATCCAGGTACTGATACTTACCAACAAAATTAGTTATAATGAATTGTCTAAATAAGCAGTTACTATCATGTAGCCCTCTGAGGTGTTCCAGCTTTAGGTTTCTTTAGATAATGATAATTTGGTAAGATCTTTGTTAGGAAATCAATCTGTAAACCTTGTGCCTGGAATACAAAGTGATAAATGAATCAAAGAACTGAATGTACTGAATGATAAAAATAAAAATCCAAACATATATTTTTTTTCATGGTGTTAGCCTTCCATTTTTCTTGTTTTAAACTACAAGAAAACATTGGTGAATTACCCCTGGACTTGGTTCAAACCTTTATTTTAAACTACAAGAGCACCTTGATGTAAAGCACATGACGTGGTTTAAACCTTATTTTTTTATCTTAAACTACAAGAGAACCTGGTTATCTTGCCCCAGTTAGGTTTAAATGTCTTTTTTCATTTTAAACTACAAGATTACTTTGACTTTTTGGCCCTGGACATGGTCTTTACCTTTCATTTTTTATTTTAAATTTCAGCAATCCTTGATGTTTTGCCACTAAAATTGCTGACACCTTCCTTAATTTTTATTTTAACTATAAGAAAATCTCGATGAAATGCCCCTGAACATGGTCTAAAACTTCTTTTTTTTATTTTCAACTGAAGTAAATCCTTGATGTAATGCCCATGGATAATTTTGCCAACTCGCTGCTATCCACATTTTGAGAACAAAATCAACGAGAACATCTGCCATGTAAGTTTTACATTGTGGAAAATATTTAGAGGTATACAATCAGGGGTTCAAAATTCTCTGGGTCCCAGGTCCAAGACCTTTTAATTTTACTTTAGGACCCTTGAAATATTTACTTTAAAAGTCCAATGGACCTTCCGTATTTTTGTCGGGACAATTTTTAGAATACACTTCATTTGTGTAGTGTATCAAAATATATTTAGAATACTCTTCCTTTGTGTATTACTATTGAAAACAATCTCAAAATCACGTAATTTATTGCAATTAAAAAGTTTTTGTCCACTCTTTTTCGGAAATAAAAATTTATTGTGCAGCTGATTTGACAACAGTATCACTTGAGTGTTTATAGGTTGTACATATTTGTTGAATCAAGAATATTTAACAAAGTTGATCAATATTAGTTTATTCAATTTAGGAGCACATGGCCCTTCTAGCACTGATATGGGACCTCCCAATCTTAATTTGGGACCAACCAAAAATAAAGGCAAAACATCCTGGATCTATCATTGTGAAATAAAATTTTGAACCCCTGAATAAAATATGATAATTTCTAATCAAATTAAAATCCAGTTACACAAATTTCTCCCAGATATGCTAATCACCATTTTAGAGATTTATCATATTGTACTTACTGGGGGTCTTTCCCTCTGTATCCTTCTGTCGCATTCAGATCCGTAAATTATGGAATTTTCTGTTAAAGCCTCGTTACTAGTTACTGAACACATAGCACCAACAATACAGCCAGAAGTCAGCTCTACATTTCTTCCAACCTTACCTATTTGTTGAAAAATTACATGTAATTTGATATTTTAGGGTTTTTAATGTTAACAACGCTTATAGTTTTTAACCTGATCCAATGTACTCAGAAAAATAATTTTAAGGAGAATATCTTATCAATCCTTTTCAAGTAGGAAGGAGCCATATATTTCAATTTTAAATGCCAAGTGCTTAGTGAAATAAAAGTCTCTATTGACTGTTGCTGTTGTGATGTTGTATAACCTCACGACAGAAATTTTTCAGCTATTCACAGCAAGAGCAAGGTTATTATCTTTATAGATTAATCAAAGAACAAGTTCATGTATGGGTGTGAAGTGGGAGTGTGTATTATGGCCTGCCATGTGCTAGGGCATACTCAGGGTGACTTTTTGTTAAGGTGCTAGGTCAACAAGTCAGTATGTTGCAAACAAGCATACCATTCCCCCAGTCCATTATACTGACACAGGGTGAACCAGTCAATACTCTGTCCTCTAAATTACAAGCACCAGGCAAGGGAGCAGTACTTTAAATTTAGAAGTCTTAAAATATGACCATAAATCATGGAATTTTCTGTTAAAGCCTCGTAACTAGTTACTGAACACAAAGCACCAACAAAACAGCCGAAAGTCAGCTCTACATTCCTGCAAACTTTACCTATTTGTTGAGAAATAACTTTGATATTTTTAGGGTTTGTGATGTAAACACATGAAACTTATGTGCAAACTGTATGACCCACCTAGATGGTCATACTTATACGAAAAACTGCACATCAGTTTGTCGTGTTAAAACACAAAACATATGTGCAAACTTTACGAGTTGAGAAGCATTGGGTTATGTTGTTGTATGCCCTAGTCAAGAACTTTTCTTTTATATCAGGTTGCACAGTTCTAAAATGGTGGAGGAAACCGAAGTGCCTGGAGAAAACTACCAACCTTCAGCACAAAAACTGACAACTTTTAACACATTAGGATCTGCCCAAATGGGATTTTGAACAACGCTCACACTTTGGACCACTTGGCTACCAAGGCCCTGCAAACTGTATGACCTACATAGCAGGTTTTACTTATACAAAAGTTTGAACATCAGTTTCTTGGGTTAAACAAAAAAATATCAAATTTATTTCTCATAATTTTTTTTAAATGACAAATTTTAAATATTACTGATAATAAATTATTGATAACATAAAACATGACTTTTAACATTTCATATTTAAAATACCATCGCTATGGACACCACTGTAAATAAACACAAATTAAGTGAAATGAGGTAAAAGTTTTGTCTATAAGAACAACCTTGAAAGTACCGACCGTGTGAACAATGTACAGTTATCATATCTACTTGCTTTCCTGGTCTTAATGTCTTCCTATAAAATTAAAGTAATTGAATATCTAGGTGTTGCTTTTTCTGGGGATAGTTAACTGATGTTCAAGGTTTTTCTCCATTTACAGTAGCTCAAAAACCAGTATTCTTATTAAAGCTGCATTAAGTTTACCAATTACCAATTTTTTTGCTGTTTCCGTTGTCAGAAATCATACTTCTTGCTGTGTTGGTTGACATTGCCTCATTTTGGATAAAGAATCATGTGATCAAATGTTCTAGAATAAGGTTTTTTGGTAGATCAAACTTACAGTAGGTTTCCCTGCAAATTTCAACGTAAGTTAAGTTTTTTCCATGGCACCAATATTCATACATTTTTCATAAGAGGCATAGTCAAGAAAAAATGTGTCATTTTATATTTATGCATTAGAAAACTTAATGCAGCTTTAAGCACCACAATGTGTATTACCAAAGAAAATCACAATGTAGTCAAATATGTGTTAAAATTCACCTTTATATAAGGGTCATATGTCTATAAAGACCACTTTTAACTATAACAAAGCCCTTTTTTTCTTTAGTAGCCTAGTTACTAAGGGCATATATACACTATCTGAGCCAGATGGCTTAATTTTGGCTTTTTTTTCTCAAGTGGCTATTAAATCTCTCTCTATATACACTGTCTATCTGAGTCAGAGGGCCTAATTTTGGCTATTTGTTCTCAAGTGGCTATTGAATCTCTCTATATACACCGTCCATTTGAGCTAGAGGGCTAAATTGTGGCTATTTTTTCTCAAATGGCTATTAAATTTCACTATATATACACTGCCTATCTGAGCCAGAGGGCTTAATTTGGCTACTTTTTCGTAAGTGGCTATTGAATCTCTCTATATAACCATTACTTCCAGTTTCCACATTTTATCAGAATTAAGTAAACATCTTTATAAGACCTAAAATCTATCAGCACCAAAGGAGACTATTTTGGCCTCAAATCGCTTTTAAACCTCACTATAAAAGACACATTTTTAACCATCTTTTTTTAATCCATCTAAGGAACTTTTTTTCTTTTCCAGAATTGAGTAACATTTTTATCAGAAATACTTTCTATCAGTACCAAAGGAGACTATTCTGGCCTAAAATGGCTCTTAAACTTCTCTATAAAAGCCACATTTTTAACCATCTTTTTTTATTCCATCTAAGCCACTTCTATTTTTCCAAAATTCAGAAACCTTTTTATAAGACCTAATATCTATCAGCACCAAAAGCTATTTTGGCCAGGAATGACTCTTGAACCTCTTTACTATTTTGGCCACGAATGGCTCTTGAATCTCTTAATAAACGTCACATTTTTTAACCATTTTTAACCATCTCTTTTGACAATTTTTATAACATGTATTTGTTTGTAAAGCAAAGTGATATAACTAACTGGTTATGTTCCACTGAGAAAGAGGCTCTTCCATTAACCAATATTTCCTCATTTTTATTTGTGACCAATCAGAATCACAAAATTTGGTGTTTTTTTATTTGCCATTCGACTAGTATAGTACTCAACAGACTTGGCACTTCTAAAAAGACTTGTTAAAACAGGACATGTTGAAAACAATTTACAAGTTGATGTTTTCATCTGTGATCTGATTGGATGAAACTAAAAGTGGACAAATATTTTTTCATGGAAAAACCTCCTGCTAAACAGAAAACAAATAGTTGAATATGGCTAAGGCCTTACTTTAAAAATTCTTTGTTTGCTATTTTCCAACCAATGCTATCCACATGTAGGTAGGTAGGAAGGAAAAAAAATGTATTTTATTTTTTGAAAACTTAATCTATTACACTTTTTGAAAAAGTTTAAATTGCTTTCATATGTCTCTTTTAAAACACATTTTACATTTTTTTTTGCTAACTACAGTCTTCTTTGTTTTTACTGGTTTTTTCTTCCGTGGAGAAACAGCAGAATTTCCCTACAACTGCATAAACCTGCTCACAGGTTGTCTTGCTTGCCAGGGTTCATGATTGCCCTTTATTATTGTTTCTTATGTTGAATGAGAAATAAATGAATGAAAAAAATGGAACTGATGGCAATAAATTTTTTGGGGTAGGGGCATTTCAAGGGAGTTGGGCGGTCAACGGCAAACAAAGTTAATTTTATTTTAGGCCTAATGATTGATACCTTTTGCCTCTACAACATTGTGGTCTCCAATCTTAATAGATTCAATAGCTGAAAATTGTCAAGGGAAATAACTTTTTTATTATACCTCATGGAAAATTCTTAAACTATTATTGATCAATTTCTAATCACGTGGTATGAAAAAATTCACAATGTTTGAAGCAGCAGTCAACATTGCCATGGGACATTGCAATGATCAACGCTTGGCATGGAAACTTATGAGTGTCCATCACGGAAACTATCGAGTAACCATACTTAAGATTACGTAAGCTATAGACCAGTAACTTCTACAGTTTTTTATCAGATGTAATTTTACGCACTTCAAACAGGCTTTGTCAGAATAAAAGGTAAAAGAAATCGCTTTTTGTTCAGTATAATAAAGTAAATAGTGCCCTTGGTTGAGTGAAATATAATGGATTGTCTCCCCTTGGAAACTTTATCTCCCTCACCTGTCAGCTCGGGATAATTAATAATCCTCCATATTCCCCTCAACAAAGGGCACTATTTTTTTTTTTTTATTATATTACAATATGTATGCTTCCTGTTAATTTATATGAATGGCTGTGCAAGTACAGGTTGGTTGTATTCCGTTTTACATCACAATAGCAATTCTCAGTTATTTGAGATGAGAATTTTTAATCATCCTAAGAATTAAAACTAAATACAAATTTATTTGGTACCTGAGTGTGCAGGTGGTCTGATCTGCATGATACTGCATGTAGTATACTTATGATGACCTTTATAGTGCTAGCACACTTGTCTGCAATGTAGCAGATCACTTAGTTCATTATTTTTTTTTGGAAATAATCTGTAAAACTATGATGATGAATGATCAAAGACTATGCAGGTTCAGCAACATTTATTCATATAGAGCAAAAGGACACCGCGTCCTTCTCTACAACATGCGAGCACATGGTAATATATTGTGTACAATCTTAATATGTCATCAAATCATGTGTACAATATTATATGCAACATACATAAGAGAGATAACTCATAGTATTAATCGTAATTATTGCATGCTCAATAATTCAACACAATCCACCTTGACCTAGTAAAGTTTGGGAAATTCTGGTGTTTGTTTTATTTTCATAATTTTCTAGAGTACCAAAATGCGAAAAATAAAACTTTCATGAATTTTTTTAATTTTGATATACAATATAGTCCTCATGCATATGAAATATTTTGCAGTGATGATACTTGCGAAAATTAACTGATGCCATAAAATGATGATTTACAGTAGATCATTATTTATGGTATGCAAGGTTTGTCATGAAACAAATGTACATTGCTTTTAGATTGTTGTTGTTGTTGATGTAATGTTGTTTAACCTGGCATCAGCAATTTTTCAGCTTTTCGCGACGACAGAGAAGCAAGATTATTAATCTTTGGATTAATCTAAGAACAAGGTCATGTATGCAGGAGATGTGCAAGTGTGTATTATGGTCTGTCGTATACTAGCACACATTGAGGGCGACTTTATGGAAAGGTGCTAGCATATCTAGTCAGTATGCCACGGACAAGCATACCACTTCCCCAGTCCTTTATCCTTACACCAGCTGTATTATTTTCATTCATTCATTCATTCATTCATATCCATTCATTCATTCATTCATTCATTCATTATTTATTTATTTATTTTTGGGGGGGTTAATGATTTTTTTTTTTTAATTCAAAAGGATACTGGAACCAACTTCAAACACATTATTATTTCCAATGATCATTACACTTTGTTTCTGTGCAGACTTTCCTTCAGGATTTCTGTAAAATAAAATTTAAAATTCTTCAACAAATGCATGAATAAACAGATTGATTGTAAACTATTTAACATTGCATCAGCTATTTTTCAGCATTTCCATATGACAGCAAGTTTATTAATGATTATCTCTTCAAATTTATCTCAGAACAAGTCGGTGAATTTGTGAGATATGTAAGTGTTTTATGGTTCGCCCATAAAAGCACCTGCAAGGGGGTGTTAGAAACAATATACAACATGGCATAACTATGCAAAAAAAAAAAAAAAGATACGGACAAACAGGCAATGGAATTAATACAGGTAAAACCATTAATCTCTGCCACCATTTTTCAGTCAGAGCTTGGCGTATTTAAGGGGTATATGGCAACAAGTCTAGAGAGGCCTATAACATGTAACATTTAAAATAGAACAAACTGATGAAGTGATTTCATAGTAGACATGCAATAAGCCAGGTGGCAAAGTTATTGAGGTGTAATGATGTTAAACGTCCCGTCAGCAATTTTTCAGCTATTTCCGACAATAGCAAGGTTAATATGGTATCTCTAAGGATTAATCTAAGAACAAGTGTGTGTGTGTGTGTGTGCGTGCGTGTGTGTGTGTGTGTGTGTGTGTGTGTGTGTGTGTGTGTGTGTGTGTGTGTGTGCCTTGTACTCTCACACATTCAGAGTGTATTATTTTGTTAAAGTGCTAGCTCATCACATCAGTATACCGCAGGCAAGCAAACCACTTCCCAAGTTACATTATCAAAGCATGGGGAAAACCAGTTGTAATCTGTCTCCTTAATGACAAGTGCCAGTTGAGGCAGTATCTCAAATTATAACATCTTATGTATGGCTTGAAAAAGTTGACTGTAGTTTTTCTTTTTTCGGACAAGTACATTCTTTTAAACTAGAGCAGTCTCTTGTGAGACAAATACCCCCATTTTAAAAATTCCAGGTTGAATTTTTTTCCTTTCTTTATTTGATATAAATTACACAATGTCTTATGTTGGTATGCATTTGTGCAAAGTTTAATCAAAATCTATTCATGTATGTGGAAGAGACGGATGGGACAGGATGATGGATGGACAAACGGACATATGGACAAACAGACAGACAGAAGAGCTGTTTCCAAAATACCCTATTAATATTTATATAGGGCAAAATAAACAATGAAATTCTGATTAAATACAGTGAAGTAGATGAATTGTATTTAACAACGAGGTCAATTCTAGGATAGTGGAGGAAACTGGAGTACCTGGAGAAAACCATCAATCTTCAACAAGTGAACTGACAAACTTTCTCACATTGGATTCTGATCTAACGAGATTTTGAACCTAGGCAGTGAAAGGCACTGTAATCCAAAAGAGCAATCTTTAGAACACTCGGCACCAAAGCCCCCTCTAATATTGGGATTGGTTAGAGTTCAGTTGAGTAATGGTGTTTAAAGTCCCAGTCAAGAATATTTCACTGATATTGAGACGTCACCAGTTATAGGCAAAAGCGCAGAAGTTTTGCCTGTGTGATGTGCTGATTTTATCTTGCCATGCCTACCGTGACATGGGACCTCATTTTTATTTTAAGAACCCATCTGAAAGAACCATGACTTTCACTTTTTAATGCTGAGTGCTTGGCAAAAGAACAGTCACAACCCACTTTCAATTCTAAGATCAGACAGGGTTGAGGTTTGAACCCATGGCCTCCCACTTACAGAATATTGGTAAAAGGTTCAGTATTAATTTTGGAAAATGAAAAAATACCTGTTCGTAATTTGTACTAATTCTTCTATAATGTTATTCTCTCCAATAATTATTGGTCCATCTTCTGCAACGATTCTTGCTTTTGGATGAATGACTGTTCTAGCACCTAAAATTTAAAAAAAAACTACATTATTTTAATGAACCAGGGGCAAAATGCATGTTACCTCAACCAATCGGAGAAAAACTTTTTTTTTAACCTAACAGAGACAAAACACATATTACTTTAACCAATCAGGGACAAACTTATTACATCCAAACAGAGGCAACACATGTTACTTTAACCAATCAGAGACAAACTTATTTCATCCAACCAGAGGCAAAACATATGATATTACTTCAAACAATCATGATCACAGGGTTTATTACATTGTATGTCTAGTCACATGACCAGCATGAAACTGAAACTTCTGGGTAAAAAAAAAAATAGTGTCGAATGTCATGTTACAGAGCTAAAAAAAAAAATAGTTGAATTTAATGAAAAATTAAGTATACACCCCAGTCAATGGATAAAGTTTAACATTTTACAGTTATAAAATTTTCTTATTAAGATTTTTGCAATGTTGATACTAGTATGTAAAGACATTTTAAAATCTCAGAAACATGAAAACTTTCAATGTTATGTATCACTCTCATTTTAAAGATACAAAGTTTACCTGTGAACCAGTAGTACTCTGAAAATTATATTATGTCAACCTTAATTCACAGGTAATATATTATTTTGGAGTGAGGATCCGTTTTATCAACCCCGACTCCTGCAAGTACGTACTTTGTGTTGATTGACCATAAAGATCCATTTTGGTCTAAAACCAGATAATCAAAAGCATTCTTACCTATAGTTATATCACCAACAAGTTCACATTCATCACAGACCACAGCTCCTGGAGTTATCTTTACACTAAAAACATAAAGATGTAATAATATTACTCAAAAAAGGTTTCTATGGTCATAGAACACAAACATGGTATGATGATTGGTTTCCTTGTACAAGGCCTGAGAGAGAGAGAGAGAGAGAGAGAGAGAGAGAGAGAGAGAGAGAGAGAGAGAGAGAGAGAGAGAGAGATTTACACCCCAGTCAAAAGTATTTCACTTATATCAAGGCAGTCATATGAGATGGTAAGGAATAAAAGTTCCAAAGAAAATCAACAACTAGTGTAACTTTAAAGTGCTAACTCACTGACACAGCACTGGCTATGATTTCTGCATCACTGGTACATAATCCTGACAATAAGTAATCAACAGTGAAGTGACTTGCCCAGGTCACATGAAACTAATAGAATCTGTAACACTAGCTCTAAAGTTCAGCATGCTATCTATTGATTGCATCATGTTTCCATGACAGATAGATTATTTGCACATTTCTCTTGACACTAAAGATATTTGATATGGAATCAGTGTGCATATGAAATGAAGTGGAATAATGGAGCTCTCCACCCCATTCCAGATTCTTTCATTTCTATAGAGGCAGTCAGTTAAAGATAGAAGATAGCAGGAGTGTCACGAAAAAATTAACCTTCTGCAAGCAGGCAGACAATTTCTGTCAACCTAGATCTGTACACAGATGGTATGAGGACAATCAATCCATAAGCATGTGCTTTAGACTAATCAGCTGCTGGATTCGCGTATATGTGCTTGGCAAGGGCCAATAGGTAATAGAAATATCCTGGGTTGCGAGTCCATGCTGGGCACTGCATTTTTCTCCTGTTACATTTTAAAGCTCATCTGATCTTGGGAAGTGGTCTGATCATCAGGTTCTGGTGGTTTTGATATGATAGTCAATTAAAAAGGAAAAGCAGGAATGTGGCTATAGATAGCTGGGTAGTCGTAAGAGTATCCCACTAGTGTTGGAAGGTCCGGAATTAGAGCCCCGTCTCGCTGTTCTTTTTTTCCATTTCCTATTGACTATTTTATTTCATGACCTTTTTCTTCCATATTTGCTCATGTGAGATAGGGTTTTCCCCTATGTGAGAAATGTGTATCTCACATGGGCTTGACGTCACAGTTATGTGACAATCACATGATGTCATCCTTTGAGTAAATGACGTCATCTTGCGGGAAAATGACAGCCGGACCTCCAAAATTTAGAAATTTTAAATGCGTTTCAAATGTTAATACTCAGATTTTATAATAAATAACTTTTTCTTCAAGTTTATACAAAATATACAAACCAAACTTAAGTATAGTCTATCCGATGGTCATATTTATTTTTATAAAGAATGTTGAATAACAGTTAGATTTTTCAAACATGGCGCCCATGGATATGTAAATCATATTTGGAGCCAAAAATTGACATTAAAATGGAAGAAAAAGAATCCATTATGAGTTTATCCATGCAGGATAGGGAAATCTCACCCTCGGGGTTGAATATTTATGTCAGAGACTCGGCAAGCCTCGTCTCTGACTGAATTATTCAACCCCTGGGGTGAGATTTCCCTAACCTACATGGATAAACTCTAATGGATTCTTATAATCTCAGTCCGTTTTATCCTGTTAGTTACATTTAATAATAAGAAAAGTCGACACTTTGTAAAGTTCACTCTACAATAATAAGAACCGAAGATTCAAAGTTTTTGGCCAAAAGTTATTGAAAGTCTTGAAAGTGGGGGAGGGGGTATGAGTCATAAATAAGATGCTGAACCCTTCTTTCCAATTTTTCACAGATTTATGTCATCCTATAAGCTATCGTCGTCACAAATAACATACGAATGACTGTTGAATTTTTAGTACCTCGATCTTGATTCTGCTTTCGACATGATGCTGTTGTCGAATAAACCAGAAATTTTGTTATGATTTGTGGGATGTAAGCGGTCCTTGTTTACAAGAATATTTTTTTCAAAATGATTCGTTTAATTTTGATATATTTGATTTTATTTTTGGTCAAATAAGATAATTTTGTGATTAAATGATCATACAAGTTATATTAATAGCCGGAATGTTCTAAACAAGAACCGGAAAATAGTGATTTAAGCGACTAATTTTATGGCAACAAAAATGTGTATCTCGAAATCGATTATTGAAATGTTGGACTAATAGTAACATTGAGCGATTTTAGTCTCTAAGGTGCGACGTTTTAAATGTCGCTGATGTATATACCATTAAATTATTTGAATATCACCAGTTCTGATTGGGGACAAGAGTTTTAACTAACCACAGACAGATTCATACACTCAAGTATCACTTGAATAAAAGTCAATCTTCGTCGTTGTCGAACTCCAAATTTGCACATAAAAAAAAACAAAACAAAACAAAACAAAACAAAACAAACAAAAAACAACAACAACAACACACACACACACACACACACACACACACACACACACACACACACACACACACAGTGATCAATACAGATATCGAAACGGTTATAAATACAGACTAGCGACATTTAAAAAGTGTACAGACTTAATAGAAATTTTATTTAACCTTTTGATAAAGTGCTTCTTCACATTTTAGACAGTTTTTATTTCACCAGAAAACATGTTAATAAATGGTAAAAAGTGGCGGTGACATCTAAAAGCAATTTAATATATCTGTAAAGGATATTTAAAAAAAAATTCGATTCTGGCTGATTATTTGTTCAAAATTAACGAAAAATCCGTGTTAAAAACCACTGAATTTAAAGTCGGAAACACTTCTATGTCATTATGTTATATAAGATTGCTATTATCTTTTTTTTCTATGACTCCATTACTCTTCTTTGCGGTCATATGCTATAAACGCTGATGACCTTTCTGAACTTTCTGACTTCATGACGTTGGGATATTCCATTTTGTCGATGTGGAGGTTAGCAGTAAACTGACATATTAAAAAGGTGATTTTTAGGATATATCATCTGAAATTGAACTGAAATGGTTAAAGAAATCGTAAATATAAGAAATAATCATATTATAATCACTTTTGACTAAATTGAAAAATTGATCATATCTCTGTTTTCTTTTTTTAAAGAACATTCTTACATTCTTACTATTTTAACAAAATAACAGCAACAACAACAATATAATAATAATAATAATAATAATAATAATAATAATAATAATAATAATAATAATAATAATTATCATCATAATAATAAAAATATAAATTTCCGAAATTTTCTATCTAGATATTTTAAATTAAAAATGAAAAGACCATGAAACATGCCAGCATTTTTCACTTTCTCACTGTTTTTTTTTTCTTTTCTTCAATGTCTCGATTTTAATTATCTGTCTTAAAATGGTTAAATTAACAAATCAAAAAATAATTTTAAAAAGTAATGAAATAAAAAATAAAGACCGTTTTTACATTTTCAGTTCTGCCTAGTAAGAAAATGGCAGTTATTGGCTTCCGGTGGGACCAAAACAAGCCCAGGCAGTAAAAAGACAAGACCACGGAAAGCCCATGAAAAAAAAAACTTGCGCCCATGGTATTTCTGTTTTATGTAAAAGTGTGAAATTTGGACACTTTATTTGAAATAATCTATTTATTATTGCATAAATATATTTTGATGATCTATAGAAAAATAACTGCGTTTGATCCATTATCATTTTGCGTGTTGCATGTCTTTACCGGTACACTGAAATAGAGATATTATTCCGTTTTAGTAGTAAGTATAGATGGGCTGTTTCATTTTTTCATATTTCATTATTTTTTCCCCTAATTTTTGAATTACAAATTTAATTTAAAACTTGTATTCCATGAGATATAACTAAGTGATTGCGTATACTCATGAACTTAGTCATGCCAAGATGGCCGTCATTACTATTTGTTTGTTAGTTAAAATATAATTAACCAATAGTCAGCTAAATTTTGATAGATCTGGCCCCAGTTTCACAATCATTAACTCAAATGAGTGTACACTCAACTCAAATATTCCCATTTTTCTCTCACCAATATTTTAAAGATTTTAAGTTGTATGAGATTTGTTTTACTCAACAAACCTACACTAAACAATTTTGATATAACATTAAATACTTAATTTTAACTGTGTAATGACTTAAAAATTGATATTGAAATATTCCCAAATTTGATTTGAGTGTACACTCAATTGAATAAATGATTGTGAAACTGGGGCCAGCAAAGTATTTGACATCAAAAATAATAAATGTATGTTTCACACTTCTACATAAAACAGAAACGCCATGGGTGTACTTTTTTTTTCCATGGGCTTTTCGTGGGCTTGTTTTAGTCTAATCCCTTGACTTCGTCTTTGTTATAAATTTTTTGATAGATTATGGTATTTAGCGCCACTGTTTTGTTTTAATAAGTATCGAAGCTAGGCGTGAACAAAAATCCCAAATAAGAAAATGTCAGCGCCGAGACCAAAAGTGATGCTGGCGATAAATGATATATAAAATATAATATATAATGATGAAACTTTAGACAGAAAGTCATCAAGCACAAAGACGATAAAGTGTATTATTTCTGTAACGTTCTGAAGGCACATCTGGGACTATATCGCAGAAACCTTGTCAAAGACATAAACAGGATTTCTCGATTCCATTTAACCCCTATTTTGATTGCAGTATCAAACCCTTTGCAGTGACATCTAGACAATTTGTTGACGCCCATTATTAGTTGATTTGCTAAAAAAAAAGGAAGGATTCAAGGCCCATGATTTAATTTTTTGACATTTTATGAAAATAAAATTAGGGATATAATTTTTTTTCATTTAACCTGTTTAAGCTTTACACTTTTTGGATGCATTTTAGAAGAATTGTTCTACCTTTTTTGTTTTGTTTGTTTTTTTCTGTTTGCTTGGTTTATTATTATTTTTATTATTTTATTTGTTGCATTGACTTTTTTTGGCACAAGTTTGACATGATAGTTCGAACGTGATGGAGAGGTACTATATTAAAACTACAGTAACATATACTAAATCAAACATTTCACGCCTGTAAACGCATACTGTGGGGTTTTTTAAACCATAAGAGTCTTCTAAGCATTGAGGATAGACCGTGTTCTGAAAAATCTGTTCTTGAAAGTTTATTATATGGAAACGATAGTTTATGATTTTAACAAAAATAGTAAACAATCTCCGTTTTTATGGATATTATCCATCTACTTGGCCACTGTGAAATCTTCATCACGCCATCAATCGTTCATTGAAACCTAACGTCCATAGTATTGCAAATTATTGCTAAAAAAACCTTTATTGTACACATGTCATTCGTATTTGTTACAAACCATTCAACATAGTTACAAACTCGGTGTTCATGATCAGAAAACTAACAAGAAAAAAAGTACCATCCCAACTATCTCACAATAATCGAATACGGGATACAATATTTTGAGGTGGTGACGTAATAGCCTGTTCTATAAATTGCGGAGAGGTCACGTCGACGGTAAAGCTATATAGATTCTCGTAGTGTTAACTGCGAGGTAGTTATGTTAAGGGCCGCGGACGCTATCGTTTTGGACGAAAACTTTGGCCCGCAAGCGCAAGAGAAAAAAGAAAACATGCCTGCTTTACAAAAGACCAACATGTGAGTAAAAATCCAATTTAGATCAATGTCAAAATTCTGCTCATTTAACACTAAAAATAGTTGCGTAAAATCAAGTTGGAAAATAAATGGCCGCTAAAGTACACTATGTACTGAGGAAGAAAATTCAACTGTTCATCAAAATCAAGTCGTTTTTGTCCGTTGAAGACTAAAACATCCAGGATTATTTGGTTGTTTGATGGGAGTTTTCGGATCCAGCGGTTTGAACGGGATGTGGGATGGAGATTGATAGTTAAATATTTTTGTTTACAAAATTATCTGTATTATTGATCGTCTTAAATATTGACCTTGGATAGATATAAAGTCAACGACCTTACTCTTATATATGTATATTTTATATGTAAATTAACCATGAACCATAAATCATTTTTTAAGCTCTTTATGATAATATAATTAATTTTTTCAAAAATTATTACTGATACATGTATATTTTTATTACTTGTATTATTTTATTTATTTATTATTATATTTATTATTATTATTATTATTATTATTAATTCATTTATTTATTATTGTTATTTGTGGAAAGTTCTAGAAAATCTGAACACATAAGGTGAATATTAAATTTTCTCTAGTCCTACCCACTCCTAAGCAGCCCTGAATAATAATGATGTCATTTTTTATTTTTTGTCAATTTTTTTTGGGCTGCATTTGCTTTCGAAATTTCACTCTATTGGCTTATTTTCTTCAAATCAATTTTGATTCTTAAATCAATTTTTGTTACATTTTATTCTTTGGTTGATAGTTAATTCTAATTTGGGATGGGTGGTCAGAGTATTGATCTATTTTTAGATTTTCTTGACCTAGTATATACATTCATAATGGATTATCTAAAACATTGACCCCTATAGCTATTCATTGTCCTAAAATTTGGGTAGATTGTCAGAAACTAGTTTACAAGGCCAGTTTTGAAAATCTGCATTAAATGGGAAGGCTTAGCCAGATGGAAACGATTGTAATAATACTGTTGTGAATTATATACAGAACTTTAAATAAAAATAATAATAATAATAATAATAATAATAATAATTCTATTTTGATATCGTAACTTGAAAAAAAGGTTTTTTTTTCAGTTTCCTTACTGAAATTGGGTGGCACTTTGTTTTTGTAAAGGGTTCGAATTGTACCCCCCCCCCCCCCCCCCCATCCTCAAACATGTTACAATATACACAGTATAGGTTAAATATAATATATTTTGAGTTAGGGGTACAAAAGGAACTCTGATTCCCTTTTCCTCCACCTTCACTAACAGCCACTTGCGTACAAGTGAAAGAATTTTGACTGAGGTGTAAAACACCATTACTCCACTCCACTTCACTTTGGAAACTGTTACAACAGCATCTTCGGACAGGGATGAAGTTATTAGTAGAATGTCAATGATAGTTATGCAACACTTAACTGATATTCAAAATGTGGACCAAAGTTGGCTAGCTGAAAGTATGTATTTAGCATACATGTATTTTTATTTTACAATGGATTGTCTAACATTATACTGTATGATACATGGCTAATGTGTGTGAAACTGTACTTGTATCTGAAAATATTTTGCTGAAATAACATGCTTTTCACAAGAGACAGTAAAATTTTTCTTTTCAAATCAGAGGGAAATGATTTTTCACTAAAGCAATGATTATTCCATTATATGCTGGTCAACCCTCTTCAGTCTCTCTTGTCATATTTGATAGTTAAAAATTATTTTATTTTTCAGGTTGTCTAGCCGGCGGTATTGTATATCGCTGGGTCCCGGGCCTCAGTGGCGTTCCTGATGTTCCCCACGCCGCCAATGTGTCATTCGTGACAGAGGGCAGCGGCGTGGGGGTTTCAACAGAGCCCCCTGTCAATGCTAAGAGCCTGTTCACCAAAACAAGCAACAATTTTGTTGACAACGCAGCGTTTGTCAGCGTGAACTCTCTAGCAGAAAGCCGGGTAGCCTCGAACCTGAGCTTTAAAGTCATACTGGTAGACCATGTGGAGGTAGTCTGGGAGACCATCCTTTCTGAACGGAAACTGTTCGTGGAACTTCCCAACGGAATTCTTCCAGAAGGATCTAAACAAAGGTATCGTAAATTTTATTAATGCTTACAAAAAGAGTATGGTTGTTTGGTTTTTTTTTTTAATTAATCAAAATTATGGAACTATCAATAAATTTTATTTTTAATGAATGTGTTTTATTATCAGTGCTCTAGGATTCCCATTTCCCGTCTCCCGTACCAAGTGATTTTTGGTCACGGGAAAGTGATAAATATTGGCTTTCTTCTCTGTGAGAAAGTGAAATTTATTACAAAAATGCTTATTGCCCATTATCAAATGCAGTTTTTTTTTTTAACATTTTCCACTGGTAAACGTTCCCAATGTTGCTGGTTTCAGTTAAAATAATATCTTTTTCAAATTGAAACCATGTTCTTGGAAATTTTTTTTTTTTGAGGGATGGGGGTTCAAATGTCTCTCGAAATATTCAGGTTCAAATCTTCAAAAGAAACAGAACCACCACCAGAAAAAAGAAAAAAAAACTATAATTGATAAATCTATGTTTTTCTTGCTAAGATATGGGGAAAGTGAAGTTGTTTTGTCATAGAGTGAATTTTCTGTTAGGAAATTCCCATGGAAAGTTAGTGTCAAGGAAAAATCGTAGAGCACTGATTATACCTCATGTAAAAATCGAGATTTTTGATTCGCCAATAGCTGTTTTCAATACTCACTAACACATTCTTAAACTACATCCGTCTTGCATACGGAAGATAATCTATAGCAATGTGTTAATTTTTTTTTTCATTTTCATCACGCTCATATGCCAGACAAATACTGAACACTGAAAATTATCACATTACACCTAGATCATTTCTGGAATTAAGTTTCGCCTCATGCTGTCATGTAAACAAGCACTAGAAGGCAGTTTCAACGAAAATGTGGCCAAAATTACGAATATTCATAAAAATTCCGGAAGTTAGCCGAAAAATCACCGAAAATGTAATTTTATATGCTTTTTCCGAGAAAAAATGAACATTAGTGTAATTTTGGCAAAAAAAAATGAATATTCGTAATGAGCTTTGCATATCCGTAATGAGGTTGTAATTTTCGATAGCACAGTTACAATTTTCAGTAAATTATTTCCGACTGTAGGAAGGGGGCACGCTTTGAAGTTAGGATTACCGTAAAATGAATAAAATTTGTTTATATATATAAATCTAACGTCTAAGGAGAAAATACAGAGTATATATAACACCTACGGTAAGATTGAGAATAATCCCATTGCTTTGGTAACTTGTTTGAACATTGACATACAGTACAGCTCAGGTGGATTCGTGAATTTCCACCCACCACGGTGGACAAGGTTGCGATTAGAGGGGATTAAATTTCCACCGCGGTCCATCGCGAATAAAGAGAAAAAAGATTGGGAATATTTTTGTCGCGGTGGACAGTAAAATCATCCACCGGCAGAAAAAATGTCTACCGCGATGATGATTGAAACGTAATTTCAATAAATTTAATCCTTCATGGGTACTCAGAGACATAAATAATTTGAACATACGACGAATGTTTACGTGGATGATTGATTTAGTTGTTGATCGATTTTGTCCGTTATTATATCATAATTAAATTACAAAACTCATGAGATTAAAGCATTATGTGAAAATTAAAAAAAAAAAATGTAATAAAACACGAATTTTTAACAGATTTTAATCATGTAATTTTTTAAAAAAGTTGAAGCAGGAGATAATTTTTAAAGATATAATTTACCTGAAATTGTTAGTCAGATGTGTATCAAAATCTAATCCATAAATATAAATAAATCCCGGTTTTAAGAAAAATTGTATCGTAGATTTACTAATTCCAAAAACATTTTAAGTGAAACAGCGTCTTCTCTGATTACTTGTATATAACTTGACAAGAAGTTTTGACTTCAAATAAAATACAACCACGAGTTTCAAGGCACTGCACGTGCCTTTACCAGTTAACCTTTACAAATGTTTTGACAGCTAGGTCAGGTATAATTAGAATGGTTACAGCCCTTTCAGTAGATTTTGAAGTAGCAGACAGTGTTGAAAAAGTAGCCAGCATGAGGGTCTAGTAACGTTGCCCGCCGTTTCATCATTCATAAATGAGACGATGTGTAGTCTAGAATGTGTAGACGTCAAAACAGGAACTAACCCGCAATTCCCATACTATAGTTTCCATTTACGCTACACTTTTTATGCATTACCAAGGACCACATCTCGATCTTTAAAATGCACATTTAAGGGCATTTTTATTATTACAGTTAAACGTCTAAATGATCATTTCAAGTAACGCATGGGAACCGATTTGGATAGTAAAGTAAAGTAGCCGACGTGTACTGTTCAAAACTGACAAAGTAGCCGACGCTTTTCGTTGGCCGTCGGCTTCTATTGAAACCGCTGGGTTATCATTTCCACGAGGAAATCTGTCCCGTTTTTTCTTTCTTTCTTTTTCTTTAACTGTTTATTTATTTATTTATTTATTTATTTATTTATTTATTTATTTATTTTTATTTGTCTTTAATAATATTGGCCTTGGATTATAAGAAGAAACAGTGATTACAGAGGAACTAAATAAAGAATGGTCAGTCGTTACTGACAAACTAACTGATGAGATCGTAAACGGAAACGTTAACTAGTAGGATGCATATTCTTAATCACTTGTAATATGCTTATCATCACACCTTGAGAGGTTTTCAAATCATGTCTGCAGTCGTGACCAGGTAGCAAATTAAAACGGGACAAGTAGTACTTTATACACAGATGATTAATATCAATAAAACATTTTGTTTGGGATGGGAGAAGTACTTTGCTTTGTGACAGATTTAAAATGATCCTATTTTTAGATCGCTGCGAATCGACTTGGGATTTCTATTCATTAATTCAAACAGATAACTAAAAAAAATATGAAATTTTAGTAATGGTGTCAAAATAAAATAAAATAAAATAAAATAAATAAATAAATAGATCTAAATAAATAAATAAATAAATAAATAATAATAAAAAGTCCGCGATCACATGTTTGTAACATTTTCTTCCAATCTATCTTTATTATTTTCAGTGAAGAGTTTGAATATAATACAATAAATAATTTTTTTAAAATATTAAAATGAAGTTTTCAGTGAAAAAAAATAATTAAAACGCTAGTTATTCAGAATATACACGGACAACAAAACTTGGCTATTTAGTGCTCGCTGTCATAACGATCTTGTAATTCAGTGGGAGTAATTTTTTCAAGCCTTAAAATTATATACACTTGCATCATTTTTAGCTCAACTGGCTAAAGCCAGCTGAGCTTATGGCATGGCAAAGCGTACGTGCGTAAACTTTGGTCTTCTCCTCTGAAACCACTGGGCCAATTGGAACCAAATTTGGTGTGGAAGGTCCCTACCTCGGCCTGACTAAAGTTTATACCAGACAATCCCGCCCGACATCCAAGATGGCCGCCGTTACTATAAATAGAAAAAACACAAAAATGGCCATTGTGGATTCATTTTTCCACCAATTAAGCTCAAATTTAATATGTAGACAGTATATAGTGGGGGATTCCACATATGTAACGGGTTTTTGTGAGAAATGTTTTGTTGACCCAATTTTTATGAATTATGCAAATTAGGTGCAATATTTAGCGAAATCTTTGAAAATCTTCTCCTCTTAAACCACTGGGCCAATTGGAACGATATTTGGTGTAATTGATCCCTACCTTGGCCTGACTAAAGTTTGTACCAGACAACCCCGCCCGACATCCAATATGGCCGCCGTTACTATAAATAGAAAAAACACAAAAATGGCCATTGTGGATTCATTTTTCCACCAATTAAGCTCAAATTTAAAATGTAGACAGTATATAGTGGGGGATTCAACATATGTAACGGGTTTTTGTGAGAAATTTTTCGTTGACCCAGTTTTTACGAATTATGCAAATTAGGTGCAATATTTAGCCAAATCTTTGAAAATCTTCTCCTCTGAAACCACTGGGCCAATTGGAACGAAATTTGGTGTGGTTGATCCCTACCTTGGCCTGACTAAAGTTTGTACCAGACAACCCCGCCCTACATCCAATATGGCCGCCGTTACTATAAATAGAAAAAAACACAAAAATGGCCATTGTGGATCCATTTTTCCACCAATTAAGCTCAAATTTAAAATGTAGACAGTATATAGTGGGGGATTCAACATATGTAACGGGTTTTTGTGAGAAATTTTTCGTTGACCCAATTTTTACGAATTATGCAAATTAGGTGCAATATTTAGCCAAATCTTTGAAAATCTTCCATTTTTCCACGAATTAAGCTCAAATTTGAAATGCAGAAAGTATATCATGGGAGATTAAACATATGTAACTGGTTTTTGTGAGAAATTTTTCATTGACCCAATTTTTTACGAATTATGCAAATTAGGTGCAATATTTAGTTAAATCTTTGAAAATTTTCTCCTCTGAAACCACTGGGCCAATTTGAATGAAATTTGGTTTGGTTGATCTCTACCTGGGCCTGACTAAAGTCTGTACCAGACAACCCCGCTTGACATCCAAGATGGCGGCCATTACTATAAATAGAAAAAACACAAAAATGGCTATTGTAGTTCCATTTTTCCACTGATTTAGCTCTAATTCGAAATGTAGAAAGTATATTGTGGGGGATTCAACATATGTAACAGGTTTTTCCAAGTCTTTTTTCATTGACCCAATTTTCACTAATTATGCAAATTAGGTGCAATATTCTGTGAAATCTTTGATAATCTTCTCTGAAACCACTGGGCCAATTGGAATGAAATTAAGAGTTGAAGGTCCCTATGTCGACCTGACTAAAGTAATTATGCAAATTAGGTGCAATATTTTGTGAAATGAAGTAAAAATCTTCTCCTCTGAAACCACTGGGCCAGTTGGAATGAATTATTGTGTGGAAGGTCCCTACGTTTGCCTGACTTGAGTTTATACCAGGCAACCCTGCCTGACATCCAAGATGGCCACCATAACTAATAATAGAAAAAAATAAAAATGGTCATTGTGGATCCTTTTTTCCATTGATTGAGCTCAAATTTTAAATATAGAAAGTGTACTGTGTGGGATTCAAAATATATAACGGGTTTTTTCTGAGAAAATTTTTATTGACCCAATTTTCAAGAAATATGCAAATTAGGTGTAATATTTAGTAAAAATCTTCTCTTCTAAAACCACTGGGTGAATTGGAACCAAATTTTGTGTGGAAGGTTCCTACATCAGCGTGAAAAAAGTTTGTACCAGTCCAAGATGCCCGTTGTTACTAGATATATATATATATATATATATATATATATATATATATATATATATATATATATATATATATATATATATTTTTATAAATAGCCATTGTTGATCCATTTTAAGCTTAACTGGCTAATCCAGCTGAGTTTATGGCATGTAGAAAGTTTGTCAGTTAACTTGCTGCTTGGTCGTGGTTTTCTCCAATACTCCAGTGTCCTCCACCATTTCCAAAACTGACAGTCTCCGTATAAGTGAAATATTCTTGAGTTGAACATTAAACAGCATTACAAACAAAAACAAACATTGTCTTACATATGCAGCCAGTTGAGCATCACAGGCCCTATTGGGCCTCTTGTTATCTGAAAGTACATGTATTTACATTATTTTATTTAACGTAAAAAAGGTCAATTAATAGGACGGTTTAGTTCCCCTTCCTCTCTTATAAAAAGTAGATTTGCAGTCTGATCACTTGACAAAATTTTCAGGTTAAGCACCTGGTTACCTGCCAACGTGACTCGGAACTGACGTAAAGTTTGCAGATTAAAATTGATGCGGTTTTAGAAGCCTTGGATTGATTTCTTGAATTTGTATTTTTACAGACAAAAATAACAAAACTGTTTTAATTTGATGTTTTATTTAAATATTCTAATGTAGATCTATCATTGAAATATCAGTTAAATATATGAAGGAATAAAATGAAATTCAAATATGATCATCGGTCACATGTTCATTGGTTACGATTTCTGGCATGCTACATGTATGTCGATGTTCAAACAAGTTACCAAAGCGATGGAATTATTCTCAATCTTACCGTAGGTGTTATATATACTCTGTATTTTCTCCTTAGATGTTAGATTTATATATATAAACAAATTTTATTCATTTTTAGTCCTAACTTCAAAGCCTGCAGCCTACCTACAGTCGGAAATAATTTACCTAAAATTGAAACTGTGCTATCGAAAATTACAACCTCATTACGGATATGCAAAGCTCATTACGAATATTCATTTTTTTTTGCCAAAATTACACTAATATTCATTTTTTCTCGGAAAAAGCGGTGATTTTTCAGCTAATTTCCGGAATTTTTATGAATATTCGTAATTTTGGCCACATTTTCGTTGAAACTGCCTTCTAGTGAAGGGTGTTTGTGGATGTCACAAACAATGGGTTATTTCGTTCTGTTCGTAGCGATTTTTTCAAGTTCTGAATGTGTGATGGTAGATTATCACCATCAGCAAAAAAATTAACGTACAGGAATAGCTAAAAAGTTGCTAATGCACATAAATCACCCAATCTGTTTAACCAAATTTTGTAATGATACATGTGTATTATGTGTGTACATAGATTTGTTCCATGTTCCATTGTTCTTTAGGCTAGTAATGGGTAATGTCTGGGAGGGAATGAAAGTTCTCCTAGTCACAAATTTATTTTCTCGCTTCAAATATTGCTTGAATTTTTTTTCCAACAAAAAAAGAAAAACGAAAGTTGGTAAAACCAGGAAATTTTTTCTGGGCCATCCTAGTGTTGTAAAGTTGGACCAATTTTAAAATTGATAATCGAATCGGACTTTGCAAAAAATTTGATTATGAATCGAAAATAATCAAAAACTTTTGACAAATTTAAAAATCTATTTAACATCCAAAGACCCTACCTTTGTTAGCATACGACTTCATACATAGTTTGCAAATCATGTTCTGCATGTTTAAATTTTCCTTTGTCGATGGTCCCTCCCACAGTTTTTTTTTACCCCAGAAATCTCCATACACTTGATTTTGCTTTCAAGTTTTTGTTTTTGTCTTTTTCTTCTGTACAGATGCTTTCTGCCATTTCTATGCAACGAGTTAGCTCCCTTCGCATCATTTCACCCCAAAGAATAAACTTTGCATTATTTCACCCCAAAACATAAACTGGCGGCAACGACATTGATTCTTCCAAAAGAGAATCGATTGTAGGTGATGTCGTACAATCAGAAACGATTATTCGATTCTACTCAACTATTGTGAAATCACTAGGTCATTCTATTAAATAATGATTATCAACCCTTGCTGTATATTTATTTCAGTTTGGTGACACTGTTGGAGTTTGCAGAGGAGAAACTTAACTGTACCCATGTCATACTTTGTTTTAAAAAGAACCGACAAGACAGAGGTAATATTAGGACTTCTATCTTTTACAGAGATCGACATCTCATTATTCTCATTGTGTCCAAAATTTAATTTTTGTCTCAACACAACAGACAAATTGTCTTAGTAACTCGTCAGAACTAATTAACTCACCAGGCAATAATTTTTTTTCCCTTGGGGGGGTCATAGATAATATGTAGGTGTTGAACATAACTATTTTTATGTTTTCCCTTGTAATGCTACTTCACCTGGATGGCTAGGGGTGTCAAGTTGCTTGTAATGACTATTAGATATGTACAACAGTGACCAATAAGATGAACATAACCAATGAAATTGGAAATAATAAACAATTTGGTTTACATCATCAACTATGGTTTTCTATTTTTAAAGTTCCATCAAAACTTTTGACACCTGGCAATCACTCCGAACAATTCAAAATTCAGCATCCTGCAGTTGATTAAAGTTTGAAGTTTTTTATATGTAAAAAATATTGTATTTTTATCCTGAAAATATTTAGCAGTTGGTTAAGATTATTCACTCTGAGACCATGTGTGACCCTTATTTTATCAATTTGATTTCAAAGACGGGTAATAGTAGTTGCTTTTGTTAAAAGATTGTTTAGGTGGAGAGTTTTTTTTACTGTATTTTTACATTTAAAAAGAAGAATTTATCTGTTACCTGTCAGTGGAAACCAATATAAGCATTAAGCCTCTCTAGTCCATTTCACTCTCCCTTAAATAATTGGGGGCCTTGGTGGCCCACAGATCTAAAGCCTGCACTTAGAACACAGTGCCTCTCACGGCCTGGGTTCAAATACCGCTCAGGACAGATCCTAGTGTAAGAAATTTTTATTCAGTTCGCTTTCTAAAGTTTGGTAGTTTTCTCCACCATCCCAGAACTGACCGCCTGGAAATAAGTGGAAGAATCTTTGACTGATTCTTTAAAACACCATTACACCACTCTTCCACTCATTACTGGTTGGTAATGTACCAATTTGGTACATGTATAATGGACTTAATGGTCTGTGGTGTTAATCTGCAACATTGCTGTCAAGTGTACTAGGACTTCAAAGGTGGTCGCCTTCCACTGTGCTCGCAAAGACAATTTTTGCAAGACTTGAGTACTCGCATTGAATCCAAGACATTATCATCATTCAGATGCTCTAAAAATAATCTCCCTAAATTTTGGACACCTAACACTTGACTGGAGAAAAAAATGTCAAAATATAAATTAAATGTGGCAACTGTACACAAGTTTTAATTAATCCTATCATTCAAATTCCATCTAGAAAGATACCATACGCTTGCACTGAAATATAAATTGAAATGCATGTTGGTTTCAGAATTCGTTAAAACCATTTCTAACAAATTTTGTTTAAGGGATGCATTCTAAGGCAAACAACCTTACTATAGTAATAGTAGTCGCTCTTGTGCACTTACACCATAGTGATAGCAGTCGCTTTTGTGCACTTGTGCGAACATTCAATCCTGATTTTCTTGGATTCAAAGAAAAAACGTACATAGACTATCTTGAATGAGCCTCTTGTCCTACTTATCAAATTTGATTATTTGGTTTCTTTTTTTTAGCATCTCTAATTCGTACCTTCATGTTCATGGGATTCGCCGTAGCTGGACCAGGAGATCCGCTAGTTCCGAATGTTGCAGATTTGATGTATATGGTGTACGTCATCGACTCGGATTCATCATGTGATGAAATGGACTAAAGTTGTCATCGCCAGATAGTCCTCATAATGAAAGTTGTAAAGTGAACAGGCTGTTGGCATATGGGCCGACTGATATCTCTTCGTTGAAACTTAATATGTATATATGTATTTGGTAGAAATGAAGTAACTAATTACAGAACAATTTTTTTCAAGCATCTGCCTCCAAGGGAGATTACCTCTGTGCAACATGTAAAGCATGTTGTTTCAACGGGAAATAACTTCTGTGCATCTGGTTCTCAATTTATTATTATTTGTACACCCAAATATTGGGCAGAAACTTGAAAAAAGGGTATTTTTTGTTGCCTTCTGTCACATTTAATACATTGATTTAAATGACAAAAAAAAGAAATTTAAAAAAAAAAAAGAAAAATTGAAAAATATTTTTAAAAAAGAAAAAAAAAAAAAAAAAAGAGGTTCCAATAGGTAACAAACTAATGCTTTTTTGTAATGCAGGCATTGATATATTCGTCACTTGTATGGTTTTTTTTAATCATTTTTTCATTATTGGTGATTTTTATTGTAATCGATTGACTAATTTTGTATTGTAATCGATTGACTATTTGTTTTCAGATCTGATTGGTTGATTGTCCTTGATAATACTCAAGATTTTCTTTCATTTTATTCAAACTTTAAAGAATATTTCAAACACAGCTTTTCTATCATGTGTTTATTTATTATTTAGAAGTTATGTTTGTTGTTATCAATTTTAAAATTTCCTGAATCCAGCTGTTTTCTTGGTCATTCAAAAAAACGCATACTTGCAATTTTAGGATCTTTAAAAACAAAATAATTTTTTTATTTAAAAATTGAGAGCAAAAAAGCTTTAATGATTTAATTACAATTTTTAAAAAATACTCTTAAATTTTATTTTTTTTAGAGTATTTTAATGATTTAAAATGGTACTGATTTACTGAAAATGGCATTTTTTGAAGTGAAAAAAGGCCAAGTAAATAAATAAAAAAATAAATATTGACTTACCATAATTAATTTTTGTTGAACTGTGAACAAATAGTGAATCATTTTTCATTAAGATACATTGCTGTAGACAAAGTGAATTGTAATTTATGTTGGTTTTTTTCCCATTAGAATAAATTTTTGCATCTTTAGAATTATCCTTTTTCTTTTTCTAACTTTATTTTGGCTCAGTATAAAATCATCAAGTTATTGAATTGGAATTTTTTTAAGCACAGTTTAGAACACTAAACCTAAAAATATTAGATCATATTCAGAAAGTTCTTTTATCGTGGTATTGATACAGGGCATTTCATAAAGTTTATCATTTTCCTGTTTGATTTTTTTTTTTCATATTTTCTTTAACAATACTAAAAAAAAAAAAGAAACATATTTTTTAAATTCTGAAACTTTTTTGTTTTGTTTTGTTTTTTTTTTTAATTGAGTGATCTCCCCGATAAAAATTTGAAAAAATTCATTTATGTTGTAAAAATATCTTATTTTTACCAATGTGTCTTTATTGTGACTTCAGTAGAAAGTTAATAAAAATTCCAACAGAACTAAGGATTTAGAATTTTCTCTTTCTACAGAGGGGGCCTCGGTGGCGGAGTGGTCTGAGCAGGTGATTACGAATTACGAGCGTTTTGCACTGCCTAGGTTCAAAGTCCATTAGAGCAGATGCTAATGTGGGAAGGTTTGCCAGTTCGCTTTTTTTCAAAGGCCAGTGGTCTATGGGCACTCTGGTTTTCTGCACCATTCCTGAACTAACCTATTTTGTCATGAGATCTTTTAAATAGGAATTCAGTTTGTAGAAGGGAGTGAAGTTATGGACATGAACTTATCCCCCCGGTCAAGAATCTTTCACTAATGCCAAGGTGGTCTATTCTATGATGGTGATGGAAACCCAACTACCCGGTACCCGACTTTGGCAAGCAAACTTACAAGTTTTCTTACACAAGAGTCTATATCTGTCAAGGATTTTCAAAGTTAAAGCTTGTGACAATTCAAAAAAAAATGCATGCGACTTTGTTTCTGGATATGTGTAAGCATGGTTTACATAAAAAATCCATGTGATGCACATACAGTGAATCTGATTGACATATGGAAGTCTGCCTAAGTAAGATCAGAACCAATAATGTAAAAGAAACTGTAATATGAAAATTGGCTTTTTATGCTGCTTGATTCAATTCCTTTGGTATAAGAGTTAAAGATCCATTAACATTTCCAAGGGAAAAAAATTAAAACGGTGCTGATCTAATTACTGATCTTCCTAATTAACAATGTTACATTCGGTTTAACGATAAAAGTTCGAATAAATACAGAAATAACAGTAATTTCCCAGCAAGATGTAGCAAGTGGGATCCAATTTTAGTGCATCATTGTCATTAAATCCGGGTCACTTAAATACAACTTACAAAACGGTGAAATACGATAAAATAAACACAGAATTTCATTAAATTTGTCATTTCTGACTTTGTAAGGGAAATATAACATCATTGCGAATAAATTTTGATATTAATGACAGACAATTAATACAATTTGTCAGGTTTCACCTTTGATTCATTGGAATTCCTGTTTAACCATGTGCATGCTCCAAGCAAATAATAATCAATGTTAAACATTGACCAACCGGTTAGAGGATTCCGTTTATTTACAGCTAATAGGAATGAAATTGTAGAAAATGAATCTCATGGATTGTGATTAGAAGTTATCTATTTTTTTAAAAAAAATGTATTTTTAGAAAATAAAAAAAAATCAGAAAATTTAAAAACGTAATGCAGCTTTAAATGTGAAGGTACACTGGTTTTTTACACAATAACGGAACTGACTACTTCATTATAAATAAAGCTTGTCTCAAGCGTAAAATTCCATCACTCCACACCACTTGATTGCATGGTAATTTCATCTTCATGTGTTGATTTAGAGACATATTCATATCTACATTTACCACTGCGGTAGCTCAGTTTGTAGAGTGCTCGCTCCGTAAGTGGGAGGTCGTTGGTTTGAACCCTGACCTGGTCTGACTCGAGACTTGAAAGTGGGTAGTGGCTGTTCTTTTGCCAAGCACTCGGCATTATGAAATGAAAGTCGGATGGAAACCTAAAATAAACAAGGTCCCGTGTCACAGTAGAGCTGGCATGATAAAGAACCCTGCTGTATAATGCCATCAGCGCAACGCACAGTCAAAATTTCTGCATTAGCTTATAGCTGGCGACATCTCAATATAAGTGAAATATTCATGACTGGGACATTAAACACCATTACTGAACTCAACTCAACTCAACTCATATCTACATTTGTTTTATCAGTCAACAAAGTTTTGGAAATTAAAGGGATGCCAGGTACATATGAACATTCAGACTTCTAGTATATAATTTTGCTCTGAACAAAGTAAAAGATAAAGCTAGTTACGAAAAAATGTTCTCTGTAGATCCCCCCCCCCCAAAAAAAAAAAAAAAAAAGCTTTAAGCAAAGTTGTTATTTTCATGGATAATGCTTACATGGAGGTGTTCATCTAGTTGGTCAATATAAAATCTTCAATATGACAGAGTCCAGGGAATATATATATATATATATATATATATATATATATATATATATATATATATATATATATATATATATATATATATATATATATATATATACTTAAACTTGCAAAAGTGTTGGGTCTCGCATATAAGACCTAAATATGGGACCACATTGGTAGCTCAGTTGGTAGAGTACTCAAATTGTATGTGGGAGGTCAAGCTCAAACCCCGGGTTGGAGCTGACCAAGACTTGAAAATTGGTAGTGACTGATTTTTTGCCAAGCACTCGACATTTAGAAATGAAAGTTTCAGGGGTCCTTTGGAGGAGACCTTAAAAAAACTGATGCCATAATAAAGAACCCTCCCAGCACATTGCCCTTAGTGCATTACAAAGGCCAAAATTTCTGCCCCTTTACCTATAGCTGATGACATGTCAAAATAAGTGAAATATTCTTGACTGAGACTTATAACCCTATGTAATCAAATCAAATGTTCGATGGTAGAGAAAACTTGAGTGCCCAGAGAAAACTATGGACCTTTGGCAATTGAACCAACAAATTTTGAATATACATAGCTATATATATATATATATATATATATATATATATATATATATATATATATATCAGGGCTCAGGAAAACTTTGACTGAGGTGTCGGACATTTTTTTTTTTCAAAGCAACTGTACAACAACCGATGCAGTGAAAAGCAAAAAAAAAAAAAAAAAAAAAAAAAAAACGTTGTTATTGACAATGTATATTTACAAGGTTTTTAATATCAATATAGAATTTTTTTTAAAAAAGGGTTTAACTACCATGAAGTTATTTAAATAAATATATATGGTCAGACTTATATGTCCACATATTAAAGTGTTGATTTTGAACTGTCGGCGTTGACGACACATGGCTTGACGGCCATCTTTGTTTATTGACAATCGCGCATTTTCGTTTTCCTCGAAGTTACACGAACTTTACTGAACCTCATTTGAGACCTCTTTGATTTTTTTTAGACTTTTTTAAAATTATTTATTTATAACTAAACAGTTTGCCAAGACCGTACTATGCGCGTTGTATTATTATTTAACATCCCGCGTGGAACCTCTTTGAAATAGTCCGACGACCGTGACCTTCAAGGACTCGTTATCAGCTGTTTATGGCTTCCGTCTGTTAAGCGATGTGATTACTTAATAAACAACTTATCACAAAAGTAATGATGATTCGGACGATGAAACAAAAGGAACAGATTGAGACCATGGATTTTAACTGATTAATAAACAAAAGCCTAATTATTAGATCTGTATTATTTATTGAAAATGCCTGACAGGTGATAGCAAAGAATACTCGAGTAAAATAATGACCGATAAACATATTTATTTACGTGTCCGATTAACTGAATTCTATTTTAAACTAAAAATGTCCGACAAGCTATATTTCACATCGGACAAAAATATTTTTTGTCGGACATGTCCGGTAAATATGACCGTTTCTGGACCCCTGATATATATATATATATATATATATATATATATATATATATATATATATATATATATATATATATATATATATATATATATATATATATATGAAAATGTCTGGGTAGTAGGGGCTTTTGCTTTGAGAGCTAAAGTCGAGGGGTCGAAACTCGGTCAGGTCATTCGTTGAATTGACTAGACGCCTTGGAATAGAAGTGTGGCAGACTTGGCTTGCTAGACTGCCAGATATCTAGTCGAATAAACACCTCACTACTAATTTGGAGAGGTCCGAGTTAGAGTCCTACTGTGTGATTCACGTCTGCCGTAGCACTAGTTTTTCAAAGTGTTAGAAGAGATATCAAAAAATTTTGTAGCATGTCACATACCGTTATGACTTATGCATTTATTGTATCATATGCAATAAAAATACTCCCTGAAAGTTTTGACTGTCGATCAATTGTTTTTTTTTGTTGGCATTTGATGGCACTAGCTAGTTTGGCTCTTTTAACTTCAATTTCATTTTCTTAGTGACTTGCGAACCTTGGCGTCGCCATGTTTGTTTACTATAACCAAACGACACAATGTGAGAGTTACTTCCCTTATGCCGCTAAATGTCGCGTGAGTTTATGTACGGGTCCGGCAGATTTACGAATGTAATGTTCTATGTACCCTCCTGTCAAGACTCGCCTTGCGAGAAATTTCTTTGAAGGGTGACAACTTATGATGTTCCCTTTAAAGACCACTAGGAGTTCTATAACCTTTGTTAATGTTCTTGTGGCTTATTTAAAGAATAAATTCTGATATATGATAATTGAATAGATAATTGTTCAGATTCGAATTCGTTAATGTTGTATCATTTCAACCCTGTTACTTTATTAACATCATTATTCATGACCCGATAGATGAATATCATTTCAAGATCCTGTTATAATTTTATGACCGATATTTGAAAATTGTAGAAATCAATTAAAAACAAAAAATCACTCTGAAACGTGTGGGTTAAAATCCTCCTGAAATTTTTTAGGAATATTTATTTTATTTGTTTATTTATTTATTTATTGGAATACCATCTTACATAAAAGTATATAGTGCATATATGTTACAATAGTGTTCTCCATCAACATAAAGACATACAAAACTAACTGTTTTTTAGTTCCATAGCATGTTTCAAGTAAGAAGTTATATGGATCATATCTACATAACTTTGTGGGTTCAAAATGTCAGCAGTTAACAGAATACTATTTGTAAAAGGGTTATTCTTAATATTATTCTCTGTATATTTCTGACTTAAATGTATATATTTATTACAAAATAGTATGAAGTGACTTTCGTCCTCAACTGAATTCAAAATTTTGTAATCAACATCCTCTCTTGTTTTGATAATAGTTTATTTAAGTAATATGGAACCTGAAAATTATTAAAAGTAAGACTATAGAGAAATAGTTTTCCTTCACCAGTTACTTTTATACTTTCAAACATGAGCTTTATTTTATTGATTTAAAAATTTCTTAATTCTTCTCTAAATGTGACTATATCAGCTGAGATTAATTTTGGAATTTTGATTTGTTTTAAGAAATGTTGTAGACCACCATACCATGAAGTAAAACCCTCTGATAATAAACCTTAATTTGTCACTTTGGAAAATATGGTATAGAAGTCTGTCCTGTGGCATATCACATAAACGTTTGTAGTATTTAAACATACTATACAATAGATCTAATAGCAAGGGTAATCTACCCAATTCACACTTATACCCTAGATTAGAAGTTCTACTATGAACAACTAATATAAATTTATAAGCTTTTAAATGTAGCTTTTCAAAAGGCATTGTGTCTTGTAGCAACTTGCAATTGTAATCTGAGATCCAAATTTCCCCAGCATATGTGGCAATAGGCTTTATAAGTGTATCAAATAATTTCACCTGTATATTTATTGACAAATCTGGGAGATCTTTTAATTTGCTACGTTATGAAAAAATTGCCTTGGTACCTTTGTCAGATAAATTTATGGCTCTATGTTTGAGGTTTCCATTAAAGTGAAAATCTACTCCAAGATATTTGTAGCTATCCACAATCTGTAGCTTTTAAGCACCAAAATTAAAGCTAAATTTGTCATATTTGAGACGCTGCTAACTGAAAATCATTACCTTACTTTTATCAATGTTAACCTGAAGTTTCCAAGTATTACAATAAGATTCAAGAGCTTCCAACCTAGTTTCTAAACCATGACTAGTATCTGAAAAAAAGCAATAAATCGTCAGCATATAACAAATAGTTAATGTTAAAATTGCCCATTGTAATAGGTGAAAAAATACTTTTGTTAAAAATACCATCTATATCATTAATAGACATGTTGAAAAGTGTTGGACTCAAGCAATCATCTTGTTTCACACCTTTTGAAGATGATGCCACCTCACCAATTGAATTATTCTTTAAAATTGGAAACTTTGTATTACTGTACATATTTTGTAATAAATTCAAAAACTCATCAGAAATTCCTGCAGTTTTCAGTTTATGTATTAATCCTCCTCTCCAGACTGAGTCAAATGTTTTTGAAAAATCAATAAAACAACAGAAGAGTGGCTTTTTCAGTTTAGAAATAAATTTGTTTATGATAGTTTTGAGAGTGTAAATGTGATCTGTCGTTCTATGATCTGGTCTAAATCCTGCTTGAAATGGACTAGAAAGTGTTTACTGTCTAAATATTGATATAATCTCTGTTGTAATAGTGCAGTAAATAACTTTCCAAGTGAACTGCCCAAAATTATACCCCTATAATTGTTACAATCTCTAGCATCACCTTTTTTATGTATGACAGATAAAAGAGAATAATTCCAACAATCTGGGAAATGACCACTATTTAAAACTGCATTAAAAGTTTTGTGATTGGTAGAAGCAAGATTGAGCTACCGTATTTTAGCATTTCATTTGTCATTTGGTCAAAACCTTCTCTTTTATTATTTTGTAGTTGTTTTAATTTTTGTTTTATTTCTTAAAACGTAAAAGGAAAGTCTAAATCTTGATTTTCTATTACATGGTATGACTCGTCGTTAAAATTCAAAGGTGTTTTACAGATATTACTTGTGTTTATAGATTTTCCTTCATTGTATAGAGATATAAAGTACTGCGTCCATTCTGTGAAAGAGAATGATTGGATGATTTAGTACTTGCACTAAGGTTATCAACCATTTTCCAAAAAAGTTTAGGGTTACTTTTATGAAGATTTTCAAACCGACAAGTAATATCTTTTAAAAAAGATTTTCTTTTGACTTTTTCATTATCTTGTATTCTTTGCTTATTTTATCAAAAGTTTGTTTAAGAGGGAAATTATTTTGAAATTGCTGTATCTTTTTTGCTAGCCTTCTAACTTCTTTACGCAAGGCGAAACAATCTTTGTCCATCCACTTAATTGTTTTGATTTGTTTAGTTTTGTTGTTATTATGTAGTTTGGGTGGTTTAAAATTTAGAGATTTTTTGCAGCTGAAATGATAATATTATTGAGTTGCTGTGTACAATCATTTATATCAACAGTATCACTAGTATCAAGCTTAGTCATTAGTTCAGAAATTAATAATGCAGATGTATCATCAGTTAGGGCATCTATAAAACTAATTTTATCATCAACATCAAAAATATATTTTCCAGGTATATGTGTGACATAATCTTCTTCTTTAGGTTGTAAACAACAATTAAAACCTGTCCATAATAAACTGTGGTCTGATAAATCGTTTTTTGGCATTATGTTGAACACTAAAAATTGATGAAATATTTCGTCTTCAACAATTATGTAATCTATAGTACTTTTTGCCCCATTGGGGTCATAGTAAGTAAAGTATCCCAAAAAATCATCCACAGGTCTACCATTCAACATTCGAAGTTTGGACTGTTTGCAAATATCTAGTAACAACCTGTGATTCACTTTTAAATCCCTATAGTGTCTTTTTCTTGCTATATCAGTTTTGTAAAAATCTGGCAGGGGACAATCTATGAAATTTGAAGGTTGATCGTCATGAATAACAAAATCAGGAGCTATTCCAGTTCGCGCATTAACATCTCTCATTAACAAAATGTTTCCTAAGTTTGAGTATATAGATAAATCGTTTTCAAGGTGTTTATAAGTCTCTACGTTTTTATCAGAGGAAGATTTGGTAAAAAAAATATATAAATCCAATGAATAAGTCCTTATCTGAACTAAAAATTATTTATGATTTCTTAATTTCAAATATACTTGTTGGACTTAATATATAATGATAGTCTACCGTCTACCTTTCCTCTTGATTTTTTTAGATGGACTCTATATATGTTCATAACCTGGAAAATCTATGGCTGATTCTTGGTGGATCTAAGTTTCACAAAGACCAATTATATCATAGTTACATATTAAATCAATAAAATCAGGATCTTTTACACTACTTAAACCATGGATATTCCATGAAGCTAATGAAAAGAAATGCATTTTGAACAGTAAACGAGTGTGAAACAGACAACAAGATTAACAAAAAAATGCTAGTAAGAGATATCTCTCTTGTATCAAAAATTAACAAATTTAACTAGTTGAATTCTCTAACAGAGTACTGATGAGTGTTGTCCCGCTTTTATCACAAACTACAGTAAAATGGAATATATGATTTATCTTTAACATGTAAACTGTCTAAGGTTATTCTTATACCATTAGAAATACTCCAAACCTTTAGTATTAAAAATAATCAAAAGGTAATCTATCTACTTTATGGTCCCATATATACTTATAGCTAGAAACTTTTCAGTAATACATGTAAAATATGCATGAAATTTTCAGATACATGTATCTAATTTAAATTGCAGTTATTATAAATTTGGTCTACCTTGGTAATGTAAATGCATTAAGGCAAAAAGTTTAAATCATTCATGCAATTAATATCTACCTTTCTGTCCATATTGAGGGCCCCTAGACCTGTACCAGCTATTTCGAGAATTAGCAGTACTTTTTGGTTGTTGTGACTTATTAAAATTTAGAGTGTTCATTAATGTATCACATAGTGCTGAAACCTGTTCATTACCAACATTCTGGTTTATTAAAGACCTATAACCCGAGCCAGCTACTGGTGATCTCGATCTAGGTGTCTTACCTGCAGAGCTATACTCGACCTGAAACACTCTGCAAATTGTTCGTCTCATATTACTTGCTAGTCTTGAAGAACCTACTTTAGTAAGTTGCAAATTATCAGTCCCTATTTAAAAAACCATCTCTACTACAAAGATTATCATGGTCACAGAGTGTGACTTGTGAATCATTTCTAAAGTGTTCAAAAATGATACTATTGAATTTTGCACTTCGTGCAGATAACAATGGATCTCTCATAGCACTGTTTGGAGGTAACTAAAGATAAAACAATTTTTTCAAACTTCAGTTTTGCTTTCTCAATAAGTCTTCAATATTCATTTGTTTGTTTTTCCATATCATAATAACTATCGACTTTCATTTCATTTATACCAATATGTATCATCAACATTTTGCCTCCTGTAATATCTTGTATTGCCCTACCTTAACCTGATAACTCACAAACTTTACGTTTGTTTACATTTGTAATGGTTACAGGTAAATTTGATACTAGACCTTGAATATTAAAATCATTACAGATAGAGTCGTGTAATAATATCATATTAATTTGTCACTTGTTTCATTCTGTCTGAGTCATTAGTATCAACGTGGCTTTTAGTTATCCTTTTCTGCGGTGTCTCATTAGTATGGCGAACATCTGGACAATGCCTAATGTCTTGTTTAAGACAAGTGTTAACAGTTGGTTTGTCAATATCATCATCAAAATATGTTTCACTTAAAGCAGAAAATCTGTTAAGTGAAGTAAAAGACTGTTGGAATGCTATGGTGTCACTTGGTATGTTAACACTCTCTTGTAGATTTGTATCCTGTTGCCTAAAACACATGTTCTTATTATCATTTTTATCTTTACCTTCCTGCAGTTTGCCTAATAGTGACTTGCTCTTTTCCTTTAACTTCCTGTGATCTGACTGAAGAGTTGGATAATATTTCATTAACTTGTGGAAAATTTTCTTGGATCTGATTTATCTGTCTTCTTTAGATTTCAGAAAATCTTCTAACTCTGAAATTGAATCTTTCAGATTTGCATTTTCTCTCTTAAGTTGATTAATTTCTGTATTTGAATTCAAAATATGTTCATCACATAAATCCTTCTGTTGTCTTAATATATCATTCTCACTCTTCAGTTGGTTATTGAATTTCGGAGAGTTCTTGGATAAATGTTCTTCTATTTGCCGTTTTACCAACAATCCAAGTTTTTCTTCACTGAATTAATCTTGTAATGTGTCTAATTTGACTGATATGTCAGAGACCTAATGGTGGGAGAACTGAATTTCACTCAGTTGGCTTTCAAGTTTATGTACAACATCTTGTAACTGACTGTACCCTTCTAACACAGTATCGGTCTTTTCAGCAGCAATAGCTGTCAGGTTTTTGGGGAAGTATTGTCATCATCATACATTCTTGTATTTGTTTCTTGAGAAAGGGAAGTCGAGTTGTCAGTAACAAACAACACGTCTTTGTAGCATATGTTATTTACCATTTTCTTCAGTAATAGAAATTCAATACTGACCCAATCTTTATAAAAAATGTCCCCGCACTGTTATCAGATAAGTTGTGAGAAAGACATGAATAGTTACTATTTTAAGACATTCTTCAGTGGTCATCCCTTAGTCAGTTTGATTTCAATTTCTTCTATATTGTAAGGAGGGTATTGACTTCCCTTATCTATCCAGTCACAGACACAATCTTCTATATCTGCAAACTGACTATGGTATCGAAGTGCAAATGCTACTTTCCATTTTAAATATGTTTCTTTCCTGAATCTAAAGCCTACATTTTTGCACTAGGACTATACAAGCCAATGTCAATTAATTCGACTTCCGCTTTACTTCCCGCTCTTACCATGAGGTGTAATGGGGACATCTGGGATTTTGTATTTGGACCAGAGACGTCATCTAATTTTAGTAATTCAGAATAGCAGATTCGTCATAAGTTGTCTCTCCAATTTCTTGAAAACTGAACATTGTCGATAATATAGACCAATCATAAAATACAGTTAATGTGGTTGCGTTTTAAATATGTTGTTATGATATGCAGCCTTTCACTTAACAGTGGTATATTACTGTTGTAGAGAATATTTCATAACAATTTCAATTAGTTTTCATAGTTCACGTTTCTTTGCGACACAAAGACAGATACACGTGATTCGCATCTACCAATATTAATCTACCCATTTGCTGGAAATATTTCTCTGATTCTGATATAATTCACAGGGATGGTGCAATGTTGTTTCATTAATGTCATTGTTTCAATAACATACTTTTAAACACTATGATTTTTCTTGAACTCGCTGTCTGTTTCCATCTCTGAAATTTTTAGGCAGCCATCATTCAAGGGGAGCAATTGTAATATTTATGAATAATAAGTGTATATAAAGTTTTATCTTATGTGAAAAAATGCAAGAATACGGCGCGGAAGTGCGGCCGACACTTTTTGACTGAAACGAATGTTTATAGTAAACCCAGATCCTAATTTAACGTTAATGATAAAATAATGAAGACGTTGAGTACATGTTGTATATCAGCTAAAATCATGCGCAGGATACATGTAGACGAAAAAAAGAATCAAGGCGGTACTCTCAAATTTGTTTCTGTACATAGAACAAATTGTAGCTAGTTAGACAGAATTGTGCTCCCCTTCCGGAGCACTCAGTCTCATTACCCTGGTGGAAGATTACGTGTTAAATCAAATAAGATAATTTTCACAGTCGAGATGAGCTATTGCTATCCGTCTTTGTGCGTCGTGCTTTGTTTGAAAACTTTTTAAATTTTAATCCTCTCCTCAAAAATCACTGTGCCAAAGTTAACGAAACATGGTTACTTTCATGCCTGGGTGAAGGCCTTTCAGTTTTGCACCAATGTATAACATTCTAGGTAATTTTAGTTTCAGAATAGCAAGAATGGTTATAATGGGGCTCAAAATGGGGAAATTGCAAGCACTTGTTAGGAAAATTGCTTAAAATTATATATTTGTTAATATATCTTAAACCATGACAATTTTGTATATAAATGTATATAAGAATATTGTAAGGATTGATACAGCAATCTTTTTAATATATGGCTCAAGTTCATAAAAACAAAGGGCAACGTCACAACTGCAAAAGAAGATAAATTGGTAATAATCTTGAAAACAATTAACTTTTTGGATAGGCATGTATATTAGAAAATTGTAGGTATTGACATGACGATGATTTCGATATATAGTTTAAGGTCATGCGTTCAAATGTCAAGGTCATAATTGCAGAAGAAGACTTAAATGTATATTGCTGAAACGATTTTTTTTATGGAATAATGTCATAGAATCGGTCAAAGTCATAGATGTACAAGAAGATTTACATGAAAAATATTAACTTTTCATAGGCATGTATATTAGAATATATTGTGCTTATTGATATGACGATCATGTTGAGATATGGTTCAAGGTTATACTTTAAAACTTTAAGGTCATATCCGCATAAGTATATTGAAATGGTTAATGATTTGTAAATCATTCATTTAACTACAGTCAATGTATACATATTAACTACTTATAAATTATGATTAGATTTTTCTGATTAAGTATTGTGACAGTTCTTAACATGAGAAAACATTGAAAGTTTTTCTATTTAAAAAAATTTGGACATATCGTCAGGTGAGCGTTTAAAAACCCATGAGCCATATGTTTACTTTGCTTTTAAGATTGTGATTTAGATATAGAACAGTATGTTTTTGTTTGATTTGAGGCAAGGAGGGCACTCTTTTAAGATGGTAGTCTGGCAATAGACTCTAACATCCAACTTACTGGATCCTAGTATTAGATAAAAAATATGTAATGCTCATTCAATGTTTTTATCCGTGCTTATCTTTATATATTCTATGTATCCATAAAGTTGTCATCAAAAATAAAATTGTAATATTAATAAAATCCCTACCACACGGTTTTCTTTAATTTTTACTGTAATATCAAGTGGTCAATTCTACAAATATAAAAACATCGTATACCAAATCATATTGAATCATATATTTATTTTTAATTTTCAGGTTTAAGTTATAATATTAATGAAGTGTTAAGTTAATAATAAACTATTTTAGCTATTATATTTTGCAAAGATCCATTAAGGTTATATTTAGTGGTAAAAACTAATTTCTTGCATTTTCAAAATTTTAAACAGGAATAAAAATAATTTAAGGAAAAGTATGTATAATAATAATAATAATAATAATAATAATAATAACGAGGAGGCCAATGGCCATTAACGCTCACCTGAGTATATTTACAAAATTCTTTTCAAAGTGCAATAGCAATATATTTATTATAGAAACTTTCTAAGTTAAGAACTACCACAATACGTAATCAAAAAAATCTAGGTCACATTTTTTTTACAGATAGCTAACATGTAATTAGTATATCCAAAATAATTTGCACAATGCTGATTGGTCATCTACATGAGTTCTATTTTGTATAGTTTTTCCATGACAACGACAATAGTGCCCTTGACAGCATGGTACAATTGTTTTTTTTCAGGCATACTATACTTCAGTGCGATCGCCATTTGTTAACAACATTACATCTCGATTTGCAGATATGATAGAGCCAGATATGATGAATCATACTTTTGTTTTCATATCAACAGAATTAAAAACAAACTCAAAAAATATACAACTATAAAAATATCTATTTTTAGTTATGTATTCAAAGTTAAAATATACCTTATTTTATGTCGATTGTAACTTTAATGTAATTGTTAAATGCATGAAATTATTAATCATATAGAGGTTTTCAACAGCAATTATTATAAATTAATCAAAACACATTGTAACTTTTGAAAAATTGCCCCAATACAATAAGAGATATAAATAATCACATAAAAATTCAATGTACTACTAGTATATAATATACATAAAGTTTAACTGACAACGCAATTTAAACTGTTTTGCAAAGCATACACAAATTATAAATATTTATTAAAAAGATATTACATATTATTATTGAACGATACATTTATATTGTAATAACTGTTATACAAGGGAATGTCAATGTTATACAAAATTAATAAAGCTCCAGATCTTTATAATGTTTATCAGGTTTATCTTTTGTTTATCCTTTAATATCCTTTTTGTTTTATCTTAAAACATATGACTGGACACATAGAATGCTTCATAGCCATTACATGTTTATTAAAAACATTTTGCAAACAATAACTAAACCAAATTAAATATTGTGTTTTTATTATTTTTTTTCGCACACACACACACATACACACACACACACACACACACACACATTTATAGGACCCTGTGAATGATAATAATTTTTTCAAAGCATTTTGATTTTGTTTGTCTAAATTTCTTATATATTTTTATGCTAGGCTGAGCATACTTTCGCCTATAACATTTTAGAACACAATACGTTAATGCAATATACTTTGTATTATTTCAATATCTATAACCATCGATTTGCAGATATGATGAATCATACTTTTGTTTTCATATCAAACAGAATTAAAAACAAATTCAAAAACATACAAAACTATAAAAATATCTTTTTATGTTATTCAAAGTAAAATATACCTTATTTTATGCCGATTGTAACTTTAATGTAATTGTTAGCATGGTTTTAATTATTTAATCATATAGAGGTTTTCAACTATTTTAAATTAATAAAGATATATTGTAACATTAAAAGACAATAAGAAATATAAATATAACATAAAAATTCAATGTTCTGAATAATATACATTAAAGTTCAACTGACAACGCAATATAAAATGTAAATGTTTTACAAAGCATACACAAATTATAAATATTTATTATAAATAATGATTTTCAGTTGAAAGGTCAATTACATATTATTATTGAACGTCACATTTATATTGTAAAAATTGTTATACAAGGGAATGTCTATATTTATACAAAATCAATAAAGCTCCAGATCTATATATTGTTTATTGTATAAGGGTACGAAGAAATATGAATTCTTTGTTTTAATGAATGGCTTTATCAGCATTTGTCTTGAGTAGCTTTAATTGCTTCATAAAATGGTGCTCAAATATCCGTAAAACATCATTGATATTCATAATTAATGTTTCTTAAATTGTTTGAGTTGTACAGGCGTTTTCTTTATTGTAAATCACGTTCTCATTTCTACAAATATAAAAAATACAACTTATATGGGATCGAATTCTATTCTTTAAATTGTTAATTTAAATTACATCAGTAATGAAGTTTTTCTTTCTTCATATATGAAGCTATTTCTCGCAATTGTTCAAGCAACCGAAGCCATTTACATTTTAAGAAATGTATCTAAATCTTCCTTAATCATAAAAATTATAATTATTATTATTATTATATGAAGTCTTTATCATTTAAAGGAAAACAAGTACTTTTACATATGAATGATCTTAATATTAAACAATCAATCATTTCCGTATCAGGTATATCACTATTTGCAAAATTTAATAACTTGTGAAACATTAAAAACTTTAGGTTTGTCATGCAAACTACATCTCCCTTATATATATCAGGTTTAGAATAATTTGTAACCAAAATACAGAGAAAAAGAACAGATTTTAATGATACTGAAAAACCAATTTTGTTTGCACCAGATACAACCTCAGTTTGGTTTTGTACTTAGCGTTGACGAACGCCGTGGCAAGGCAATATATCCAGTATAAATTTGGAAACAGTGACTTCATCTTTACACACAATATTATGATAAAACCAATAAAAACTTTTAACTCTTGTTATTTGACTGATTTGACTGACTTGACTTGCGATTTGTTAAGCCTATTTAAAAAGCTTTTCTATATCATACCAGAATGAACCAGAAAAGCTTTAATTGAAATTAAAACATCAGTGGTAATTGTGTTTTTCTTTTTCATTGATTTATAACAAAAAAGTCCAACATTTTTAACCTTTTTTGGTACATTGCTAAATAATCGGCGAAATACTTAAAACATCAACAGCATAGTTTATGTTCATACCGTATCGTAGACATGAATGAATTCGTATGTATCCCCGGTTGTCTGGTCAAAAGAAGAGCTTTGTTTAGTCCTGTTGTTGCTTATAATATTTAGAAAGCAGTCGTGTATGAAAATATATTGGCTCTGTAAAATAAAGTAATACTATAAAATTGTACTATTTAAACTGCAAAATACTACGTGAAACTGTTTTCTTATTTTTGTTAACAAAAAAGTTTATTGTAATAAAATTACTTTCAGCATTTAAAACCTGTTTACAGACAACTTACTACCATGAAATTTTTGTTTTGAAAAATACGATAACTCCATCTTTGATTTCAAAAACTGCCGACCAAAAACTAAGAAACAACATCTTTACTGGAAACAAAAACACTTTAATTACAAAAATTCCAAAGGTTGTATTATTAGTATTTACTATATTTCAATCATTAAAAGCTACATCTTAAATAGAAAATAAACAATCTTACTTGTCAAATCTTTCCTTAACACTTAAATTCACAATATGTTGAAAACACAAAACTAAAAGGAAAAATAAAACAAACCTCAGTTTCTATGAGATTCATTCTGCTTTCTCTCATTGTCAGTACTAGATCAAAGATATCTAAAGTGTTATCATGGATACAGTCCATTAGCTGATAAAGGAAAATAAAAACACCTGATCTGCCAGTTCCGAGACTTCGAAAAGTAAAGAATAATCATTTTAGTTTTATAAAAATAATAAAAAAAAAATTAATTTGTAATACAAATTTAATTTAAGTACTAGTATTATTTCGCTTGATAAACAATGTCTAAAAGAACCATTATCTTTTGACTTTACATATATTTCAATCTAAAAACCAACTTGTGAGGGTAGTGACTATTTTTTCGCCAAGCACTCGGCATTAGAAAATGAAAATCACGGTTCTATTCGGATAAGAACTTAAAACAAACGAGGTCCCGTGTCACGGGACTTGGGACCATAATGAACCCTACTGTATAATGCAATCAGCGTACCGCAAAGCAAAATTCCTGCACTTTCACCTATAACTAGCGAAGTCTCGACATAAGGGAAATATTCTTGACTGGGACGTTAAACACCATTACTCAACTCAATTTAAAAACAATTGCAGAAATATGCACATATGATACATCAAATTAAAAGAGGTATTTTTGTTAAATATTTACATCACTTATTAATTAACAGTTAAAAATGATGAAAACTTCAAAATATTCGTTTTTTTTTTTTTTTTTAAATAGAAATTAAAAATATTGTTTCTAATATCGATAATTATTAACATACCTACAATGAACCACAATAGGTCCCAATTGATCCATTGAGCTAATGTTTGATTTTACGGCTTCTATGAATTGAAGAAATTCTGTTTGCATGGTATGGTCGTATAAGTCATTCATAATCAAACTTCTAAAATGTTTGATTATTCTGGATTTTTTTCCCTAAATAAATATAATTTTTACAGAAATATGATAACGTCCGATCAAAGATCCTGCTTATATTAAATTATTATAAGGCATTATGTCTATTTTTAATCATAACACGTACATAGAAAGAAACATATTCAAACAATTTCAAGAATAAAAATATCCCAAATATAGGGTGAAATTCTTGAAACGTCACATGTATATCTTTGAAACTGCAGAAAGGAATATGTACTTTAGTTTGTTTACTTTCAAAAGCTTATGTTATATGGAACATAAAACAATAATTTAAAGGGAAAATAATTTTTTAATATGCACAGCTTTTAGGTATTTTTATCTATACCATGTTCACATACGCCTTGTTAAAGGTGAGACCTTTTTTTCTACTATTAAGATACAAAACTAAAACTCCACTTTGTTTTTGCGCTAATACGAGCTAGTAAGTGCAGCTAAAACAGAAGAAAGTATATCGAACAAGAAAATTTAATCAAAATATAGTAAAGCATTTCTTTTTTTTTTAATTTTTTTTTACTAACCCACATAAAATATTGTGTCTTTTGGCATGATTAGTTACGTTTCAAAAACTACAAAAGTTAAAGATTGGTCAGGAAATTTCTAGCTTATGAAACCTTAATTAGCATTGTCACTATAATTAAAATTTTATTAAAGTATACCTTTTTTAGTTTGATGCTTGAAAGTTCAGTCATTTGTATAGAGAATTTGGCGATTGTTTCAACGTTTACTGAACCATATTGTTTTGTTGATTGAGGTTCCGACGGGAAATTTTTTCATAACTGATCTAAAATGAACATGACATATGAATTTTAAACAAAAAATTAGCAAATGCAAAATATTTCATGTCCTTCACAATACTCGAACAAGAAAAGATGCAAAATAAGACAGTAAAATATTCGGTTCATTCTAAAGTTTGATTTAGCACGTAACGGATGTAGCTAGCTAGACAGGTGGCGCTCACTCTTCTCGAGCATCCGGTCTCTATTTTCTTTATGGAAGTTCACGTGTATATCTAAATTGCCAATTTTCAAAGATTTTACTTTGATTTGTTTGAACGGTTTTGTATGTTTGTGTTTTGTGCACATATTTTGACAACATTTTATAATAATCCTGACTGATGCTGAAACAAAAAATGGTTGCATTTTAAATATATTATTGGGACTACTTTGACCATTCCACTTATTTTACAATGAACGGTCCATATATGCATTGTTTCAATAAAAATAGTCAAATAAATGTATGCGGAAATAAATCGCTAAAGCTATCAATTACATGTCCTATTCAACTAAAGAAACTACGAAATAGATATCTAATAAAACCACTGTTTTACATAAATGTCGGAAGAAGATTTAAAAATGTTAAATAAAGCCATCCCATAGCTTATTGTGTAAGCCATATTCGGTTTTATTTTGTTAATCAAAGCTATATATATTATTTTATTCATTAAAACACATTATTAAAATTCATCATAAAAATGTTTCACTTGAAGCCTCGGTGACCGAGTGGTCTAAAGCGCGCGCTTACGGATTTTAGCGCCTCTCATCGCCTTGGTTCAAATCCTACTCGGGACAAACCCTAGTCTGAGAAGGTTTCTCCACTCGCTTGCCGAAAGTCGGTGATCTACTCTGGGCATTTTGGTTTTCTCCACCATCCTATAAGTGACTGCCTCAAAAAAGGAAAAAGAATCTTGACTGGGACATAAAATAACATTACTCCACTCTTTTAACCTAACATTGATTAAATTTGTGTTTGGTTCCATCTGAAAAAATAATTTTTTCGACAAGTTGCAATCTTGAACCATTCACGATGATTCCATGTTAACTTAGATTTTGACCTACAACTCAGAAGACAAAAAAAAATAATATATCATACTTTATTGTTTGATGTTTTTAATTTTAAATAAATAATATCAAACAAAACGAAAGCAAAAAAAAAAAAAAGAATAAATTAATGTAGTTTTACCTTACAGTCGTCATTCTGTGGTGTTAACATTACTATAACAGATACATTTTGTTCCCATATCATTGTCCAAAAATCTTCTATAGTGTTGGTTAATGGATGTTGTGTAACAATGAAATCCTGTCCCGATTTGTTTTTGAAGTTCTATCGATATAACATAATCAAAATTTAGACTAAACCCGTACCGAATATACAGTAAAAATGCTAGTTAATACACAATAGAATTAAAAACTATAACAGTTTTATTATTTTTCATTCATTTATTCATTCATTCATTCATTCACTCATTTATTTATTTGTTAGTTTGTATATATTTGATGTTATTTAACTACTGCTAGTGTGGCTATCACTATACGAGTTTTTGGCAAAAGTTGTTGATATAAAATTAAACTTGAAATATATAGTAGTTTCGAACCATTTTTTTTTTTACCTAGGACCTTACACATTATTTTTGATTAATTGAAAAATCAATCATCAATTACAATTCAAGTTAGGTAAAGGGGCAAGAAAGTTGCTTTAATCTATCAGTCAAATAAGAAAATAAAATGACGTTGGGACGTCAATGTCAATCTGACTGGCATCTGACCGAAAAGGGAGGGATCAAATTCTTTAAGTCAAAAACCTTTGTTTTCCCATGTTTAGTGTATAGCGGGAAATTTTAGAAATAAAAAAATGTATTTCTGAGATTTAGTGGCTAATTTCTTGTGTCATTTCAGCCATCGTAAAAAATGTGTTTATGAATAACAAACGTAAATGGATTGGTTATAACTGAAACAGCTTATAATATATCTTTAAAATATAATGTCCAGTGTGATTCTAAATTATCACTAAAAATTGAACAGTAAAATTTAAAAAAAAAAAGAAAAAATATTTTGACGATTTCATTAAGCGACAAATATAAAGACAAAACATTCTTTAACATTCAAATAGAACAAAGTCATACGTACCTGTAAATAACTTGCGTTGATATAATTGTTTCTTTCCTCTGTAAACTTCACACGAGATCTGTCAACTTAACAACAATAAAAGTAGGTTAATTATATAAACAAATAAAAAATCGGGTCGAATTGTACAAAAAAATTGTTTGGAACGTGCTTTTATGGTCTTAATAAATCATTTTATATAGAAAGACATATTACTAAGCACTATCTAATAATTTGATTACTTACAAGGTAATACATTTTCATGTCTGTTTTTTCGTCTGTTACTTTGAAGATTTGCTGTTTGGCACTGATCTTTTGGACTTAGAATTTCCAAATCCTGAAACGTTTAATAATGTTAATGGAATAAACTATAAGAATTCAAGCACAATAGTATTATTTTATAAAATAAAGAAATATATGGAAATTAGCAGCTTAAATTTGAGTAAAAAGCATAATTATTTTGACTCCAAATATTTTAATGCCAAAAATGGACAGAAGTCAAGATTGTTTATTTCGTATCATTTTTTAAAAAGAGACAATAATAATTATTACAAGTTGCCAAATTAAGTTTCTAACTTGCTCTTCGAAGTATGCTAGATTTTGACACCCAAAATCATAGCATAGTAAAATACCTCCGGAAAAATATCCATATACATTTGCATCGATATATTTGCAGCAATGAAAGAAATTATATTTAATAAAGTAAGTTTTATTTGATACACACTAAACATTCAACTCTGGAATTCACAAATTTTAAAATCACGCTTTTAAAATTTTAAATAAAATCTTAGAACATTTATTAATAGTATAAAATATTAAGCAAATGTATTGAACAGATTGCTTTTTTGAATCAATAATTTAACAAATAGGTTATCCTTACTGCTTGATAATTAAAGGCTTAAAAAGCATTACCTGAAATTCTTTAGCAAATTTTAGATTGCTGTCTTTATGCATTTCCACCACTTTTTGGTTTATATCTGATAAGCTCAATGGTCTATTAAATATTAAGAAGCTATTTAAATACATAAACAGTTTATTAAAACGCACCTTAGAAGTATTTTAACATAACTGAAATGAGGGAATGATATTTGTGAAATAAAATAAAACTTGTTACTCATATTCAGTTTAATAAGTTGCAGATTTTGAAATATCCAGTATTCTTGTTTTATGTCACAGCAAGTAAATAGGCAAGCTTAGCATTACAATATAAGCAAAAATGGATTGTATTTATTTTTTGTCTTCGAGCTTGTGTTTTTTTAATTGCATGTACGAAAGATAATTCATTATAGTAATCTGGTTTCAGTTGATGTTAAATATGAAAAGCAAAAAACATAAACACTGCTGAGATAAATTACAAATAAGTTATGAGTATATAAAATAGTTTTAAAAAAAATTTGGATAATAGATGGAATCAGTCATATTGATTATTTATTTCATTATTGAATCTTGTCAAGTTCAAATATGGACCATGGAAATAATCTAAAAGTCTACAACGCTTAGAGTAATTTTGTTTAATGAGCTGTGATACAAGATAGAAAACTAAATACTGTTACTTACCTGTATCTATTTTTTTATTCTGTTCACATAGGGACGTGTAAGTTTTATCTTCACCATTTACTCTCCTGATAAGAAAACACTAATTAGCATAGTACACATAAAATGAATTCCAATGATTCTTCTATTCTTAGTTGCCATGCACTTAAAATTATCATGTTTCTCATCAACGAATAACTTTTTGGAAATAAAAATTTCGATAATTTAATTTCTATACGGAGGATTAATAATTTTATGTTTTATAATTCTAAACATTTTTCTTTGTATAACTGAATGTTGTTCTAAAATAAGGTTTTTAGTTTTTTTGCTAAGATAAATAAGAGAACTATACAGTTTTATGTTTGGAATCAATCGATTTTTGTGCGTCTAAAATACACATTATTTTTAATTTGTAACACAAATTTGTAGGTGTCACTTACATATTGCTCTAACAATTAAAATAAAACATACAATTCAAAGTCTATTTCGTTTATTAAATACTTGACACCATGAGTCGTTAGTATAAATACAATTTGCTACATGGCACTATTTATCAACGCTAAAACTAGCAGCGCCGATTATTATTTTCAACAATTTCTTCTTTTTCAGTTGCTATTTCCTTCTACTTAAAGACTTTAAAGGCTGATAATTAGTAAACCTTAAGCATTTTATTTTAAGAAAAATAATAATGTAATTATTAATTTACTTTTTAACATTTTATTTGAAAAAACATCTTTCTCTCATTTACAAAGATTCAAACGTCTGGTTTATAAATAACAGATACAAATAAGTTCTACGAATTGAAATATATTGAATCACTAGATATTAGCATTTTATTGTTATAGAAAGTACAAAATACAAACCCTTGATTCATATAGGACCCATTTGTAACTCATCGTAGGTAGCATCTTTCCCAGTTTTTGAACTTAAATAAATAAGAAACTTTATTACTTACACAATCTACAGGGAACATATAGTCATAACTTTTTCAGTCTTTTGTAATCTAGAACATTACTGTTAATAACGAATTGTAACACTTGAGATTTGAAGAGAATTTCATAAACATTAAACAATGTATTAGTGAACGCATTTTGATTAGCAAAGAAGTTCTTAATTGACAGTAATAGATTCATACTTACAATGTTTAAGATTAAACTTTTAACAAGGACAGGCCCCGTTTCACAATCATTCCTTAACTTAAGACTTTCCTCAACTTAAATTTTCAATTTCTGTCCTTAGCTAAGATTTTCCTTCAATTGCGTTTCACAATGCTTCCTTAAAGTTTCCTTAAATATTTAAGGAAAATCTTAACTAAGGATTTTTTTCAATCACACGAGCGGCCTCTGCAGAAATCTTTTGTAGTGAAAACGTAAAAAGTATGGTATTACCTGCGTAAATAATCCGCGAATGTACACGTAACGCGCAAAAATATCGGTCTTCTGCCTTTTCTGAATAAATAAATAATGGAGAGTGAAAGTTTGAAAAAAAGTGCGAGGTCGGCAAACTGGACCGAAATAGAAAAGATTTCCCTAGTTGAGAAGGTGCTACAAAAAGAAGGAGATCTTTTTGGCAACTTCAAGGGCCCTTTTAATAACAAAAGAGGTAGAGAAGGTATTTGGGGCTAAATAACTAATGCCGTAAATGCGTAAAGGTGATATATTATCTAGTAAAATTAAGACATTTATTTATGTTACATTTTTTGCATGTCATTGGTTGTGTTCAGCGATTGCTTCTGAGGTCAAACAGACGTTGAACAAATTACAGATCAGCTTTTTAAAAGCTTACCTTCATATGTGTGTTTTTAAATTCATACGATATATTTTCAAAGTTTTTTCTAAAGATACCCGTGACAATCTCAGATGATACTGCTCGTGATTATCCGGGTTAATAAATAGGTCATCCCGTGTTACACATCATTGCCAGGAACACGTTCAAGATGCAGGAGAAATTAGCAGTATTTGTTTTATACCTTTGTTATACAGTAGTACTCGACAGTAATAATTTGTCTGAAGATCTAAACAGCCCGGTAACAGAAAATTCAAGTTGACCTGTCTATAATTACGGTAAGTAGCCCAATGTCTTTTTTAAACAAGTAATACACAGAACGTAAACTTTCGGTTTCGTACAAGCTGATAAGATTCAAGTGTTGGAAACTTATTATATACAATGAAATAATAACAGAAAAAATAACCTACATTAATGTTGAGGAAAAAAGATTCATATCCCGAATTAGAACTTACATTGGTTACACAAATAGGCTATTAATTTAAAAAGACAAAATTACTCCTGGCTTACAAATATTGCTGCTTATTCGGTAAAATATTGTTACCATGGTGTGAATTATTACCAATATTTGGCAGACCAGATTTGATAGTGACCAAATAGTTCAGTCAGTGGAGCATCTTGCTAGTATTGGAATGGAGTGGAGTAATGGTGTTTAAATACGCTCTAGTCAAGTTTCTTTCACTGATTTCTGTGTGATCAATTCTTGGATGGTGGAGCAAACTGGAGTGCCTGGAGAAAACCAACGACCTTCTACAAGTGAATTGACAAACTTTCTTACACTAGGATCAGTACTGAGTGGGATTCCAACCCAGGCAAAGAGAGGCTCTGTGATCCATAAGCACGCGGTTTAGACCACTCGCCCACAGAGTCGCCTTGCTAATATAATGAAGTCCTGAGTTCAATTCCATTGTTGCATATGGCAGCTTGTCTGACCCTTGAGTCAGATGTGCAACAGGTTGGTCTCCTAGTGGAACCAGATAATTCAAGATTAAAATTAATTTACAAAAAATAAAATAAAATAAAGGGAGATATGTGACAGACATGACTAGATTGTTGGACTTGTAGATAAGTCAGTAGTATAATTTGTTGTAACTACAACATTTGATATGTAGTCTTACCACTAGCTTAATTTCCAAATAAATTGGTATCTTTTGTATTGAAAAATATGTTTTATATTTTTGTGGTAGCTCTAAACTTGAGGAAATTATGAAATTTTTTAAAGAAAGGTGAGCGTTGAGACCCACTGGCCTCTTGTTTTTATTGATATCCATGCAAATATAAACAATGGTCAGTTCAAATGTGTTCTTCTTACTGATTACCTTTAAAAAGAGGCAATGAGGCAGATGAATCATAAACTATTTGAGTGTATACTGATTGTCAGTTGCTACTTTTGTGGCCAAGATGACAGAGTGGTTGAGGTTTTAGCCTTCAGAGGCAAAGTGTCTCTGTCCATAACAAATAAGAATGTTTTTTCCTTGTTGTAGGGTCTTACTAGTTAGCTCTATAACAGAATAATGAACCAAGTAGTCTTTGATGTTTTTGTGGGCGAGTGTATTATCAGGTCACCATATGTGTGTACTAGTACAATACAGCTAAAAAATGTCT
>JARBDR010000061.1:0-23693 GCA_029721355.1 Tegillarca granosa
AACTTTTCACTTGGACTTTTTTTGTGATCTTAACTTTTTATTCCTTATTGTTACACTTACTTCTTAGTTTTATAGCGGCTAAGACAGCAGTGCCAGAGAATCCATCTGATCAGTTTATGGTGTCTCCAATCACAGGAGAGAAAATACCAGCACACAAAGTACAGGAACATATGAGGATTGGTATGTTTGACAGCATGTTAAATTAATAAATAAGTAGTAAAACATGAGAATCAAAAAGAGAAATAAAGAAATAAATTCTCATTGCCCAAAATTTTATGACTAACATTTATAGTTTATGTAATTGCAAATCATTTGGTTAAAATATGCATAAGCAAAATAGAAATTTAAACCATATTACTGTATAGTACAAATTGAAAAAAACAACAAAATGAATGAACAGCTACATGTTAAATGTACATTTAGCTTCATGATAATGGTGTCTGTAAGCCTGGTTTTGAAATCTAGATTTTGTATCTGGATTTGAATGTGTTCTGATAACAGAGGTTGTCATTGGAAAAAATCAAATAAACAATGCCTAGTGACATCATTTGATTTCCAATCATGCATATTGTTTTTATATGCTTAAGTTTTCAAATTCATGCTGTCACAAAAAAGACTTACAAAACCTATATTAATCGACATCTATATTTTCTATTGATTTCTCTCTCTCTCTCTCTCTGAAATGTTTGAATGTTATACTTGTCCCAGATGCATTTAAAAGTACAATATAGATAACCTGCATATAACAGCCACTCACAAGAACTAAGCAATATGGACTTTATAGTCAGGTTGTTTTTTAAATACTTTTTATGGCATTTTGGTTATAAAAGACAGCAAAAGGACCTATAAAAATCGGACTTAATGAATTTGTTGTATTTATAAAGAGGTGGTTGCTATGGCAACATTTTGTACTTATGTTTTTATTTATGATTTGATCAGGTTTATTGGATCCTAAATGGATAGAAGAACGTAATAGAGCATTATCTGAAAAGCGAGAACAGGAAGATGTGTTTGCTTCAAGTGCATCAATAGAGAGCAGTTTGAAACAATTGGCAGAAAGACGTACTGATATTTTCGGTGTGGGTGTAGAAGAAACACAGATTGGTAAAAAGGTATGCATTACATTTCTAGCCACCATGATGTAGTGGGATAGATTGTAGGCAATATTATAAATAAATATGACATAAAATTGTTGAGAGAGTTGTGAAACTTTTATGCAATTGTCCACTAGCAATGCTGTGCTCTAATTCACAAGTTGTAGGCCTCAAATGTCAATTCAGGAACTTTTAGTTCTATAGTTCTAGTGCAGTATATCCATTTTGAAGGCAAGGGAAACTCTGAAGACTCATATTAAATTTCAGTGGCAAGGGAATCTGAAGCAACATATTGTCACAAACCTGATCTTGTAAGTACAACCCATGTTTTCAACACTGAAAATAAATTGAGAAAGGTGATGTGAGTTATGAGGGTTTAAAAAAAAAAAAAACCAAAAAAAAATTCGGCTATCTCTTTTAATTGGTAATACATGTATGTGGTAAAAATGGGTAATGTTTCATCCCAGGGCGAATTTTATTCAAGGAAATATGGTACTGAAGTTATTGATATATTTATAATAACTTACAGATTGGAGAAGAAGAAAAGAAAGACAAGAAGGTTGTCTGGGATGGACACACAGCATCTATGGAGAAAGTCACTCAGAAAGCAAGAGAAAACATATCTATTGAAGAACAGATTGCTGTCATACATAAAGTCAAAGGTCTTGTGTAAGTATACTGTTAAGGAATAAGTGAGTGATGTGGTAATTTTACATCTTGGTCATGTTAATTCCCTTTATATCAAGATGTCACCAGCTATGGACAAAGTAGTTAAAAATCTGTTAATAGCAATAAAATGCAATAGTTCTTTTTAAGCCACTGCGGTAGCTCAGTTGGTAGAGTGCTCGCTCTGTATGTGGAAGGTCGTGGGTTCGAACCCCGGCCGGGTCTGACCCAAGACTTGAAAGTTGGTAGTGACTGTTCTTTCGCCAAGCACTCAGCATTATGAAATGAAAGTCATGGTTCTTTTGGATGGGAACTAAAAATAAACGAGGTCCCGTGTCAAGGCGTGGCACGATAAAATACCCTGCTGTATAATGCCATCAGCGCAATGCGCAGGCAAAATTTCTGCACTTTCGTCTATAGCTGGCGATGTCTCAATATAAGTGAAATATTCTTGACTCGGACGTTAAACAATATTACTCAACTCAACTCAATAGTTCTTTTTCGCGCCTTCCTACTGTAACTCAATTGAAAAAAAAAAAAACAGTAAATAAAGTACATAGTCGGTTACGGGTCATTTTCCCATTTTGAACTCAATTACTTAGGTGGGATGGGGGAGGGGTGTAGTTTGGTCTATTTGTTATTTTGTCATTGGACTTGATTCCAAGTTTCATCATTGTCTGTTTTATCACTTTTAATTTGAGGAAAACACATTTTTAAAAAAATAACCAAAAGATTTTGCATCGATGTTTATGTTTGCTGGTGTTGCATTGATCTGATAATAAGAACTTTGAGAGAAAAAAATTCAGGTGGTGTTTTAACTGTTATAAATGTTTCGCTTTATAGACCTGATGAGGAAAAAGAGAAAATAGGACCAGCAATTCCAAAGCAGGCTCCACTGTCAAACATTATACCACCCCCTCCCCCTCCAAAGATTCAGCCTCCTCCTCCAGCATCAGTTGCCACATCAATGGCTCCTAAGCCTCCAGTAGTAAAGCCACCACCACCGCCTAATCCAGCACCTCTGATGGGTCAACCGCCTCGACCAGGATTGATGGTATTGCCACCAAGACCACCCATGCAAGTTATGGGTAAGCTGACTATTTAATTTACTTCATGTTGTCATTTTCAGTCATTAACAAGTGAATAAAGTTTTCAATCTCCATATGAAATTCATGGGAGTTACAAATATAGTTTAACTCCTCTACAATAAAGTGCTCTTACCACAATTTGGTGTATTGATGGCTGAGTGGACTGAAGTACAGTTACAGCTACAGTAATTCTTATTGTCTTGATTCTGATTCTATTTGTGCAGATTTGAGTGTGAAATAATTTGTTAAATCTGAGTACTCCTATTTTGTCTACCATCTTAGTCCTGACTACCACAAAGAATCTTGACTGAGACATAAAACAATATAAATACTAATACTACTACATTCTATTCCTACCATTATAGGAAATTTATTGACAAAAAAAACACTTTATAATGAGTATAATTTTGGCAAACAAGGGTTAAAAATAATTCTTCATCAAACATGTACTTTTATTTTATATTCCAGGTCTTCGTCCACAGATGCATCAACCAATGATGCCCAGGCCCCCAGCTCCTCCTAATTTCCCTCCCTCTTTGATCCCAGACAGACAACCACACCCTCCCGCTCCCCCTCCCAAACCACTAATGGATGATGAACCACCAAGCAAGAAACAGAAGACAGAAGAACAACTTATTCCAGAGGAAGAATTCCTTAAAAGACATAAGGTAAAGATTTTACATTTTGTGAGGTTTACATGTATTCATAAGACATCCCAGTATTTAGATTCAGTTTTGTGAGGATTACAGATATTCATAAGGCGTGTCACTATTTAGTAGGACATTACAGTATTAGACTTGTTGCAGACATGAAATTGGTAGCAAGCTAGCAACTCTTTCTTAACTGAAGGAAATCGAAAGTACTTTTCCCATGACAAAACCTTCATTTTTTCATACCATTTTTCATTCAGTATATAAGCAAATTTACTTAAACTGTAGTGTCTTTTAAAATAACTCTGTTTTTCTTGCTAAATTACCTAAATTGTCAGCTAATGGATCGAAATGCTGTTTATTGCCTTGGTTGGAATCACTATGGCAGATCCAAGTTTAATAGGTTTTTCTGTGCATTTGTGGATGGTATTCTGGTTTTCTCCAGCATCCAACAGCTAATAAAAGAACCTTTACCTTGTTATGAAGCATCATTACTCCATTTTAATTTTAAGATAATATCCAGATTTTTTCAAAGATTTTACAACATCATTGTATATACGTGTACAATAGATTTAACATCATCCTTGATTCAATAAAAGGCCTTGTATCTAAATGTTGTTTTGTTTTACATGTGTTTTAGGGTTCTGTCAGTTTTAAGGTATTGGTACCCAAAGTTGGAGACAAACCAGAATGGAGACTTAATGGTCAAACATTGTCCTTTAATTTGCCATTAACAGATTCAGTAAGTACATAGATGTTTTAAATATGTTTGAATAAGCGCCAGTTCAAGGAACTATAGTTAGCTTAGATGTTACTATGATATACAATGTACATGTATTGTGTGCACCCATGCATGGATGTTTTAATCTGAAAACTCAGTTCATAAATTGGTATGGAATATGACTGTGGACTAAATTATTGTCAATAAAGCATCAAACAAGATCTGTTACTATAAAAATCAGAAGCTGTATTACATTATTGACATATGGGTTTATTAGTCATATAAATAAGCAAGTTAAAAAATAAAAAAGTGATCTGTAGAACATCTTACTGATTACAGCAACGTCCCTACCTAGTTTTAAATTCAATTCCAGCAGGTCATTTTGTTAGAACCTTTGTTTGCTTGCTTAATGTCAGAAATTTTTCCAGAAAATCTTTATTAAGGTGTAAATCACCAATACTTTACTCTATTGTATATTGTTTTGGCCTTACATTCATATCAAATAAGCTACAAATCTACATGTATATTTCATTGTCAAGCATGATTGGCATATAGGAGTCTGTAATCTTACATTACCATACTCAAAGGCATCAAACTTTGTTTTAAAAATCAAGTGACACAATTACTCCTGAAAAAAAAACTCAAAGAAAAGGCTCAAATGGTCAGTAATTACTATGTTAAGTATATGTACTGTTTCACTGACATTTTGTAATTCAAAAGTATTTGGAATAACATATATTTACAATGCACATTTTAGTTATCTCAATTCATTTGTAAATTTATTGTAGATTTCTGTAATGAAGGCTAAACTGAATGAATCATTAGGAATACCAGCTGGTAAACAGAAATTACAATATGAGGTAAGATTTATTTCACTTTCTTGTCATCGACTTTAAAATTTTGTCAGATATGAACAAAGAACATTCAGAATTTAGCCAGATGTATAAAACAGGTCCTGTTTTTGTTCATACATGTTTATGTATGTACACTTCAGTTCTTCAAAGTTCCATCAGATTTTTATCAAATTAAGTGTATTTACACCTGATGGTGAAAAAAGAACTTGGTTTTTCATGAAGAATTTTACAAACAAGAACACATAGGTTCATTTAGGATAAAAAACATGTACATGTATTATAAAATGAATTGTGTCTTGTGCACTTCAAGTTAGTGGAACTGTATGTACAATCTTTTCTGTCATTTGATTATTAAACTTTTTTTCCAGGGACTTTTTATGAAAGATTCCAACACATTGGCTTATTACAATTTCTTACAAGGAGCCACAGTACAGTTACAACTTAAAGAAAGAGGAGGTCGTAAGAAGTAGTCATTCTGTAAAAACTTGTTGCCTGTTTATCAGCATATCCTATACTTCTTATGTTCTAAAATGTGATTATACCATTGTTTTCATCATAAACTGAAAGTAATTCCTGAAAGACAGTTGATATACAACTTGATGATAGGTCTAAATATCAATTTAATATTTGAAGCATCTGAAAAAAGTGTGATCATGAAAAGTGAAAAATTTCTTTTCTATTTGAGATTACAATTATTGTTGCATTTCAGAAACTTTCAATAGTGAACTCAGAATAAAAACGCTGGTTGTAATATGTAACAAATGTTGTATTAAATGGTAAAGTTTTTTGTCATCGAACAGATTATGAAATTATGATCTACTATAAAGAAGTCTGAAATTCAGATTGATTTGTTTTGTACATGAATATAAATAATGTTCACTGTAATTTGACAATTATTAATGTCAGATATGTTGAAGACAATTGTTGTGTGACATCATTTAATAAAGTTTCTGATCATGATTTATTATAATAGTATCTGATAATAGCATTTTCATGCTGTAGTCCGGATTTCCTCTGACTCTAGCACACTTTATGCCTGATGGCTGTCATCAGGCATAAAGTGTGTTAGGGTCAGAGTGAATTTGGACTAATTCACACATTTATTTAAAGAAAATATAGATTCTTTCAGGCCATCACATGATGTTTTTTAGCTCACCTGAGCCAAAGGCACAAGTGAGCTTTTCTGATCAAAATTTGTCTGTCGTCGTCCATGGCGTAAACTTTTACATTTTCAACTTCTTTTCTGAAACTTCAAGGTGGATTTCAATGAAACTTGGTCATATGCATATATGGGCCAGTGCAATTCAGATTTGTTCGTGACATTGTCCTGGCTCCCAAAACTAGGTCAAGGTGACCTATGGTTCCAAAAAACTTAAAAAATCTTCTTCTCAGAAAGCAAAGATGGTAGAAAAAAATCTGGTGTGATATTTGGATTCTCTAGGGTCTTAAGCTTATAAATTGTTCATTTCGTGAAATTTGGTAAATTAGGTTAACACGTTTTTGCGTTTAATTTTAAAAATTTCGTAAAATGGCTTCAAATTGTTATAACTTGACTAAATGACATGGGGTTTTCAGTTTTGACTTTTTCTTGAAATAACCTTCAAAATGGGGTCAAGGTCAAAGTTCAAGGTCATGACCTAGTTTGTAATTTGTGCAGTTTTAGGCTATTTCAAAATTTTAAGAGATATATAATATCAAAACATTGTTAAAATGTTCAGCATGACAAAATGTAAAAAGGTGCAAAGTTTTGTAACTGTATGATAATTCATGTAGGAGTTGTTGCCCCTGAAATGTTATTTTTCTGCCAATGAAAACTAAAATTGTGCATTAGCTTGAAAACTATAAACTTTTTGTATTGACATGTATATTAGAATATTGTAGGTATTGACATGACGGACATTTTGATATATGGCTCAAGGTCATACGTTCAAAGGTCAAGGTCATAGGTGCATAAAAAGACTGAAATTGTTAATTATCTTGGAAATTATAAACTTTTTGTACTGGCATGTATATTAGAATATTGTAGGAATTGATATGGTAATCATTCTGATATGAGATTCAAAGTCTTACATTTAAAGGTCAAGGTCATAGATGCACAAGAAGACTCAAATTGTTAATTATCTTGAAAACCATTAACTTTTTGCATAGGCATATATATTAGAATATTGTAGGTATTGATATGATGATCATTTTGATATGTGGCTCAAGGTCATAAGTTCAAAGGTCAAAGTCATGGGTGCATAAAAAAAAAACTGATATTGTTTATTATTTTGGAAACTATTAACATTTTGTATTTTCATGTATATTAGAATATTGTAGGAATTAATATGGCGATTATTCTGATTTAAGATTCAAGGTCTTACGTTTAAAGGTCAAGGTCATAGATGCATAAAAAGACTCAAAGTGTTAATTATCTTGAAAACTTTTAACTTTTTTATAGGCATGTATATTAGAATATTTTATGTATTTTTGCAAATGATTTTGGATATATCCTCAGGTTGGCCATATCCTCAGGTGAGCGTTAAGGCCAATGGGTCTCTTGTTTGTTTATGGTTATTGATTTAGAATCATTTTAACTTTCTAGTTTTGTCCTCATCAGTAAGTTCATATTACTATTACATGTCACTATTATGTGCTTGCCCAGGAAACTAGAAATTTTATGAAAATTTTCTGTCATCAGATTCATGGTTTCATATCTTATCATTTCATTTAATTTCATTCTATTTTTATTCCAGTGAATGTTTTTATTCCTTCATTTAAAATTAACATAAATAACTGGGTTTTGTTGTAACTACATGCAATTATCATCTACATATATATACTTTATATACATTTATACTAGTACATGAATCTATGTACAGTTAAAACTCTGTCATGTGAATGTAGTGGTATACATTTGGAATCTGAAGATGAATAAAAAGGAAAATTCACATTTGTTATGCTTTTTGTTAAACTTTTTTAAAGAGAAATGTCAATAAATCCCATGGTTTTATGCACAAATTATTCAGTTAACTTTGTACAGCACTGATCAGTTATAGCACTGTAAACCACATTTCAGTTTCAGCTGATTAAAATGCATGTCTGAACTTGGCATTAGCTATAATCACCAAGATACAAGAATTGTTTATTTATAAATATCATTTAAAGGTTTTCTTTGTAAGTCTATCTTTAATTTACACCATTCAAAACACAAATACCAAAGTGTACAGATTTAATGTGAATGAAATTGTCTTGTTGCAAATACATGTAGTTGAAAAATTGTGGCGTAAAGGCAATATAAAACTAATGACCTTTGACCTTTGTATGAATAAAAATAAAACAGAAACACAATATTTTTATTTTCATTATCTAACAAAGTTTATTGTTTTTTCAAAGAAAACAAACAATATAACTATTCTATTCTCCTACAGTAAAGTTTGAAATTTATCAAAAAAAAAAAGCTAACACAAATGATTCGAGGAGCAAACATACTTTCCGCCAAGTATTCCAAATAATCAAGTCTTAAATAATTCTATAAATATTTCTCTTAATTTCATAACTTGAAAATACATGTATATATATTGCATTTGTCTGTAATGAAAGGAATTTACATGATTAATTGATTGATTGAGTGACTGGTTGGTGGATTGATTGATTGATATGTCTGGTAAGATTACTTCCTTAAACAATTTACATGATTGATTGACTGGTTGGTGGATTGATTGATTGATTGATATGTCTGGTAAGATTACTTCCCTTAACAATTTACATGATTGATTGATTGACTGGTTGGTGAATTGATTAATATGTCTGGTATGAATACTTCCCTTCACAATTTACATGATTGATTGATTTAATTGATTAACTGGTTGGTTGATTGATTAATTGATGTCTTATAAGATTACTTCACTTACAATCTGTAAGTCAACTGATATGGGTAAATGTTGCCGGAATTTATACTTGTACAATGAATGGAATTCCCTTATAGTGTTTGTTTTGGACAATTATTTCTATTGGCAATGCAATCGCATAAAGTTACATTTTCCTGTAATAGCAACAATTATTCGGGAATATTTGATGATAACATTATCCATTTCATTCCACACAAACGTTAAGAGGTATTGATCATGTGGTAAGCTGGTGAGTTCCATTTGAATGCTAACATTGTTTGTTAAGGTCTCATATCAAATATGTTTTAGAATTTAACGTTTACTTACCCTGAGGGGTGAGAGAACACATGACCATAAATAAATTACTTCATAAAGCAGTTTGACAAAGTATTCACTTAATATCTCTACAAATTCTGAAGAAAATGTTAGTCTTCTAAACCTAATATTTAACAATTAATATTTTGTATCTTGCTTTTAATGCATTTGAATGTAAATTTTAAAGATAAATAACTTTCTACATTTTTCTTAAAACATCCATCTCAAACAGAAGTGTATTCCAAGCAAAGCATTTTATTGAAGAATTAATTCTGAAATAAACTGATCAGGCTACCCTGACATAAAAATTCTCCAATGAAGAGTATTCAGTTTCATCTCAATTGCATGGGAATAAATCTACCTTAATCTAATAATGAGGAAAATTCAGTGTAATTTTGCAAGCATAGACATATATATATAGTTTAATGGTGTTCAAATAATTTAGCACTTGTTCAAATTTAAATAACAAACCATGAAAAATACAGAAACAAAGTACATATATTTGCCAGAGATTAGAGTGGATTAATGGTGTTTCAATAATTTAACCATAAAAAAATAATGACAAGAGAGTAAAGTTATGGTGCTTTATGCGCCAGTCAAAATTCTTAACATCATTTGAAACCTGTCAGTTCTTAGATGGTTGAAGAAACCAGATAACCTGAAAAAGAAAAGAAAAAGTACGTTGCCTTGGGAAAGTGAATCTTCTTACACTTTGACCTGTTTAAGTGGATTTCGAACCTAGAAGATGATACATCGAACTTTTGTTGACACTATAGACCACTTAATCGCTAAGTCCCATCTTTACAAGAGACATTATCTTGGTAAAGAACAAATGTACATTTATCTATTTGTATCTATCAAACTTGCAATAGAAACCTATAGAAAGATATTTAACATCAATTGATACAGGTTTATCTTATCTGAGCTTAAAAGATTAAGAAAATGAAAAAACAAAAATTATAAAATATGTACAACAAATTTTAGCTGCCAGGTACAACAGTTATTAAACCTATAACAAATTTTATTACCACTTTGGCAAAACACTAGGAATTTGATTGGTTAAACATAAAATCATACCATCCTGTACATTGATTTTCTTAAGAAATATGGTCACCTGAACGGTAATATGGATACCACGTGAACAGGTAATACAGAGGGTCTAACCAATTGAGTAATGGCCACCTCCTTGCCCTGCTTCAGGCACTGCAGTATGATTTTAACCTGCTGGTCTTCAAAAAAACGACTGAAGTAATAAATGATTTTTTATTTAATTAATTATGGACTTTTTAAATTTCAAATTTTATGTTTGTCATTTAGAAAATAACATACTATAATATTCCAAGAGTGATTACTTCGTATCTTCGACTTAAGGGGAACAACTCTCATAAAAACGTCTGTAAAATGGCGTAAGGGTTTGTGAGCCACACAGATGATGAAATCATTGAAAAAAGAGCAAACAATATACCAGAAATTACACAGAAAGCAAACAAGTAGGTGGTCAATATTCTGAGGGCATATCTAAAGGAAATACAAACTGTTTTTTTTCCTCCAGTGGAATTAAAATGAATTGGTAAAGATTATTTCATATAGTTGTTTGATTTATTAAGATAATATTCCAAGCTTCTACAATATTCCAGCAAAATCAGACCTTCATAATTTTAGGATTTCAAATGTTGATTTAAAGCTGCATTAAGTTTTCAATTTTCTGAATTTTTTTGATTTTCTAAAAAAATATTTTTTAAAAATAGATATCTTCTAACCACGATCCGTGACATTCATTTTCTAAAATTTCATTTCTTTTAGCTGTAAATAAATGGAATCCTCTGACCGATTGGTCAGTGTTTTACGATGGTAATTATGAGCTAGGAGCATGCGCACGGATGTACTGAAAAACCCTAGAATCGAAGGTGAAACATGACAGATTGCATTAATTGTCCTTCATTAATATCCAGATGTATTTAAAATGGTGTTATGTATCCCTTACTTAGTCACAAATGACAAATTCAACGAAGTTCTGTGTTTAATTTATCGTATTTCACCGTTTTGAAAGTTGTGTTTAAATTACCTGGGTTTTGATGACGGAACCATGTTCTAATATTAGATCCCAAATGCTGCATCTCACTGGGTAAATACTGTAATTTCCGAATTTATTCGAGCTTTTATTGTTGAACCAAATGTAACATTGTTCATTAGGAACATCATTAATTAGATTAGCATTGTTTTAATTTTTTCTTTGGAAAACTTAATGCAGCTTTAATCAGTTCAAAATGGTTATGAATTCGTTTGCACCTCAGACAATTCGAAACCTAGAACAGTCATACCATTTTGTATACCTCGGGAAAATCTCAATAACTAATACATGTAGTATTTATTCATAAATTCATAACAAAAACATTATATTCACCATCTTTCTATTTGAACATATGAATATACATGGCTTCAACTGAAACTTACATGTATATTTGTTTTATTTCAAAAATACATGTATATCGACACATATACCAAGTAAATATATTCAATCATTTTGTTTCAACTAAAAAAATTTTCTCAATCATTATTCAATAATTCATATGAGATTTGTTAGAGGACAACATAGTTGACTTTTTTTTGTGATAATTAAAGAAATTTAAAAAGTTTTATACCGTCTGACACAACAGTAAGTGTGAACAACAGAAGATAGGAAAATAGCAACCAATAAAAGATTTATATCAAATTTTGCAGGTCAACTACAAGTACACAAGAGAGTTGATAAGTCGCATTATGTGCAAGTACAAATACAACTAAAAGACTAAGCAAAATGGAAAGAAAATGGTACCCCATATATATATATATATATATATATAATTACAGCTTATCCCTGATTTTGTACATATACATGCTTATAAACCAATCTATAATTTTTTCCTTTGATTTAACTTTTAAAAAAATAAAATAAAATTTAACTGGGTAAAATGCAAAGAAATTGCCAGTGTCAACCAATCTAGTAAATATTGAACAAAGTCACCCATTATGTCGATATTCATGATTACAAACCCATTTATAAAAACGTTTTATAATGATTACAAAATATGATGGAAATAAAAATTTTTAAAAAGTTACAAATTAACCAGATTTACAGCTGTTTCTGATGCCAGTGTGCCAAATAAGCCCCAACCCCCCACCTCCTTCATTCAACAAATTTGCTAGCTAAAAACTTTATTCATAGTCTTAGAAAGAAAACAAAACAAAACAAACTGAATAATAAGTTTCTTTCAGCAGACAGAAAGATTCAACTTCACAGATAAATCTTAGAAAAACATATGTACATACTATAACAAACTGCTCATATGTATGATACATTGTATTCAGTTTATTTACCCATTTTATTATGGTGTCAAACTAGTTTGTTTCATATTTAAATATTTTTTTCTTTTCTCATTAGTCTCACTGACAAAGTTAATTCTCATTATCCTTGTCCTTTTCATCTTGGTTATCATTTTGATTATCACTTTCACTATCATTATCAAGTAAACTATCGATTTCAGTATCCTCTACATTATCCTTAACTGTTTGATTTAAATTTTCAACATCGGTGTCTTTTTTCTCTTTATCATTTTCATTATCACCTTCTTTAATCTGGTCACCACTTTCATTATCATTATCAGGTAAATTACCAGTATCATTATCCTCTACATTCTTATCAACTGTATCATTTAAGTTTTTAACATCAGTATCTGTTTTCTCTTTATCATTTTCACTACTATTTTCAGACTCTTTAATCTGAACACTCTTGTTACTGTCATTCTTATTTTCTTTCTGTTGAACATTTTCAGACTCTAGAGCCATACCTGAACTACTTTCCATTTCACTTTCCACATTCTTATCATTTTCTAACTGTGCTACAATATTATCTATTTCTTCTGTAACACTCTTTGCTGGACTTTTGACAATTTCATTGCTATTTGTTACACCAGTAACACCACCTTCTGAATCATTTTCTGCACTTTCATGACTAATTTTTCTTTTCTTTGTTGCTCTTTCCATTTCTTGTTCTTCATTTCCACTCTGTCTCTTGTCTCTGCCTTCAGAACTATTATTTTCTTCATTGGGATTTTCCGCAATAGGTTTTTCTACAGCACTGCAGCTGATATTTTCTGCATTATTAGCTATGGTTTCTGAATTTTGCATTTCTTCATCTTCTGTGAGATCAATTGTGGTATTGTTCATTTCTGCTGGCAAAGAAAATGTTTGAGTTCTTGTTGACATGGAAGAATTAGGATTATTATTATTTTCATTCATGGATGAATCTGTTTCAATTTTGACATCTGACATTGAAGATGAACAGCCTGGAATTTCACCAGTCAAATCTAAAACAACTGTTCCACCATCTAACAATTCACATTTGACTTGGGGTAATGATCCCCGAGAACCTGGAAAATGAGTTATAGGAAATGGAATAGGAATAACAACAAGTCCCATTTCTTGTAATGTTTCCTTTGTAACATATTTTACAGTAAGCTTGCTTCGTAAAGAAGAAATGTCCCAGAAATCAGTAGTTTTAAAAGCATTTCTACTGTGAATGACACGACCAGCTTTTGTGGTTGTCATCAGATATTTTCCTGCAATGAGAAATGTTACAAGTTAAAGGATAATTCTTACTTCTGTAAATTTATGAATCTATGATAAATTCAAAACTTACAATTAACATTGACTGTGAAAACAACTCAGTCAGGGTCTTGGTGACCATGGGATCAATGTGTCTCTCAACACATAATTTCAAATCCTATTATGGAAGATTGTAATGTAAGTTTTCTTGCCTAAAATTGGTGTTTTCTTTGGGTACTCTGGTTTCCTCCACAATCCAAGAGGTGACAGTCTTTATTTAAGTGAGAAAAACTTGATTTGGGTGTGAAACACCTTCATTCCTTGCTCCTCTCTAATTCACTCTCATCCATGTTTTGTTGTCTTAATGGTGAGACAAAAATTAAACCAATAAAATTAGAATCTTTAAGCTAATTCTCGTCAAAAATGTAAACATCATTTCAACCTAAAAATCAACCTATAATATGTGGTCATTCAGTATATAACTTAATAGATAAATAAAATTAGCTGTGTTATAAAATCCTATCATATCAAACCATACATTCTATTAAACAGTCTTGTTTGCAACAAATGGTAATTCTTTCCTCTATATCATGGTGAATAAACAACAGTGCAAAGAAAAACACTGACTTCCAGCAAGTCAAGTGACAAACTTTCTCCCTTATCTGTCTGAAAAGGATTGGCAACTAGGTAGTTGGTGAGAGGTTCATTAAATTTGTCATTTGTGACTTTGTAAGGGATACGTAATGCCATTGCGAATACATTTGGAAATTAATGACAGAAAATTAATGCAATTTGTCAGGTTTCCCCTTCGATTCATTGGAATTTCTGTATATCCGTGCCCATGCTCAATGCCAATAATAATTGTCATTAAACATTGGCCTACCCGTTAGAGGATTCCTTTTATTTACAGCTAATTTGAATCTCACAGATCGTGATTAGAAGTAATCTATTTTTAAAGAATATATTTTTAGAAAATCAAAAAAAAAAAAACAAAACCAAAACTTAATGCAGCTTTAAAAAACTAAGGTACCAGTACATTCAGGGATATTGATCACATTGTACAACAGCAAACCTGATACCTCTATGGTAATTATCAACTACAATTTGTACTAACCGTTAGTAACTAAGGAACTATCTTTCTTATTGGCCTGTTCAAATGCCAAACTTTGTGCCTGTAGTCTTTTCTGTGACTGTCTCTTCTTGGCATTGTAGCATTCTACTTCTATAATACCTACTTTGTGTCTACATGTGATGTCAATTCTGTCATCCTATCAGAGACAAAACCAATCTTACAATGAAATAACAATCATCAACTTAAATCATGCTTAAACAGAATAGTTTTCATTACAATATTACAAACATCAACAAAATTTAGATTGAGTACATGTGTAAATAAAGACCATTGGCAGCATCCAAGAAATGTGGACCTTTTAATTAAAACCAAAAAAAAGGACTTTTCTTGATCAATCTTCTCCAAACATGCAAGGCTATTTAAAACCAAAATTACATTAAAGAAGGTAGAGAAGAAAAGTTTGTTCATAACAGAGCATTCTAACATCTAAGATGGCTGTCATTATTTTGTTTTATCAGCCTTATTTCCAAATTATACTTGACAGAGAATTCACAGAGAAGACTAACAAATGCACATACATGTACCAGTAGTTCTATAATCGTATTGATGATCAACACCTATCAAAACAATAATCAACGTAAAATTATAATTATCATATTTTCACACTTTTCTCTAATAATTGAACTGTTGGTATTCTACTATATCTTACCAGATCTTTAGCAAATCTTGGCAATGAAAACAAAAATTCCCTCACTACTGTACCATCTTTAAAACCTTTAATTACTCTGTAAGTAAAATACATGAAAAAGATCTTTGACAATCGATATCTTATTTTTCAGTCAAAAACTACAGCTGACACCTGATGTAATAATTTACAAAACATTTTTTTGTTTGATTACCTGAACATGTTATGTGTCAATATTCGTCTCTATGTGACTGTGTTCATCTGTTTGTTCAAGTGCTTCAGAGCTTATCATCATCAAAATAACTGTGCAATTACCCCGGCTTTTACCAAATTACTTCAATCAATGTTTATAAGCTCATTCAAATTTAGTATGCCACATCATTAACCTTTGTTTTCAATTCACTTGTGTTTGGTCATTTGTTTTCTCCAGGCACTCTGCTTTCCTTCACCATGTCAAAAACTACATCTATCTAAGTAAAACAGACTATATCCATCTACATGTAAGTGAAACAATCTTGACTGGGGCTTAAAACACACTTACTTCACTCAAAAATCCTTGTAAACTTGTGAGTGTGCTTGCGTAGGCCAGTTATAAACATTAAAAAAATCATGATTTCACAAAAAATAAAACACATGAAAAGAAAAATGATATACCTTTTTTCACAACGATAAAGACTAATTCCTTTGACTTTCTGTCCATCGATACTGACTCTGTAGTAACAAGGTGGAGTGTTTGGTTTTGCCTCTATGCTGATCATAAAGGGGGTTACTGGCCATTTCTGAAAAAAAAAGGAAGAAATAATTTGCTGGACAAGACAAACTCATTCATATGTTGTTCACAACCTAATAATAAATACTATACAGTAAGCTTCAGAATGTGGATCACTGTGTCTTTGAATGTGGCTCACCATGACTTTGAATGTGGATCATTGCTTTGCAAACATTATAGATATTATACCCTGATGCTATACATGAAGTTTCAAGTTTCTAGACCTTTCTGTTTAAGACTAGAACACATTTAAATGTTTTTCTACCTCAGATAATAATGTCCTTAGATGAAAATTAAATCCAACAATCTACAATCACACACCCCTGTGTGAGACAAGGTTGTCCCATATGATGTGACATAATACATAATTCTTGTAGATAACATAAAATACATCTTTAATTTGTGTTGCAAAAGGGTTTAACAGTAAAATTATTAAAAGTACATAAAAAATATCAAATTTTATTATTTGTAATTTAGAATTCTTAACCCACTAATTATTTTCAAGTCCAGAAAATTCTAGTCACATGACAAGAATTATCCTATGGATCTGGATTGTCAATGTCAGTGATTTTTTTTTTTTTAGGTGGCAACTACTTTGATACTAGTATAAAATTATTTTTGGCATGATAGTGCAAAATTCTCAATAATATTTACCTGTGCTTCTACCTCTCCACTGACAAGTTGCTGAGCCTGCTGTTTGTAACTGTATGGTGTAAACAGATTACTTTCAACATAAGTCTGACCATCATGTTGATATTCAGGTAGAACACTTGGACCTACCAAGATCTGTAGATTAAAGTCTTCATTGGAAGGCATTATCAATCAGTTAATTGTAATACACATTATGCTATCAGCACTCAAGATAATTCTGAAAAATTGTACAATAATTATTGTTTTACATTGTAAATATGTCTAATATATACTGATTTTAGTGTTCGTTTTACAATAGGTAGCATTCTACTGATTAGGGCTAAACCCAGTCTGATTCCTTAATCTTTTTTTAATTAATTCCCCAGTCAGATTCCTTTAATATTTTATTAATTCATCATGGCCCAAAATACAGCATATCACCAATTCCCTCAGAGAAAAATATTGCTAACATAATTTCTGTCTTAAATTACCTATTCACTGCACCCTTTACACATGGGGCTCACCCACAAAAGTCAGCTCTTCTATTTTCCTTAAAAGCTGATGTGACATTAAACACCATTTAATCAACAAATAAACTAAACCTTTTCTTAACATCACATAAATGACAACAGAATTTTGTAAAACTTTTGAACAATGTATAGTCTCATCCAAAATATAGCAACCATTCGTGTATTTGTATTCGGAGTGATTATTTGCACGTACAGTAAAATAACACATGTTGTTGGCTGGCATTATTTACAGGTACACATGCGCAATACGATAACTTATATCAGCCGTATATGGATAATGTTTGTGTTCAATGTTTGTGTTGGACATATGGTCCAACTATTTAATACGATCATTTTGATCAATGAAGAATATCAGCTATATGAAACTCAATTTAGATAAGATTACGTAAAATAACCTATCAAACTAATGAAACCATTTAAGACAAAATGATTATTTAATGTAAAAAATTTGATAACGACATGTTTCAGCCGATAATCGGAATGCTTTAAATAAAATTTACAAGTATTTTGTACTTTATTGCAAATAAACATTATGATTATTATAATAATCAATATAAGACGAGTGTACGGGTTCGAAAGAAAAGATTTATGAATGGTGTTTAGCGAATTCACCTAACTAATACAATTTTTGCGGGAGGTAAGGTCACAGAATTCCGCTAATCACATAATGCTATTAAGGCCCTAATCACACAATGATGAGTAATTAATTGACAGCGCGTGTCAAGATAATTAAGTACCTATCAACATAGGATGCTACAACTGAAATAGGTGTCAATAATTCCTGGTCTCAATAATAACAATAATAATTATTAAAGAATGAGTGTTGTCTACTTTTTATCCTTATAAAATATAATATATGGGACAAGTTTTTAAAATGGTGAACATGCATATCAATTTTTGGAAGACTGTGGACATGGTTATTTAGACTTAGCAGGTGAGATTAAGAGTTGCAGAACTGAAAAGAATGCAAAGTTTTATCAAATGTGTTGTACTTACCATATGTTAATGTTGTGACAAGGATAAGTCTTAATCAGCACTATTGTCAATGTTCTTTTTTTGCTGTCTTGATCTGATTTGTAATACCTGTAATAACCTTGCAACATGCGCTCTCCTTCACAAAATGTTAAGATACTCTTTGAAGTAGAAAATTTCGAATTTCGATCTTGTATGTTTTTATATTTAAACACATTAAGTTTTATTTCTTTTGGATTTTTTATTCTATTCGTCTATAAAATCAGCAAAAGTCTTAGAGTTTAAAGTTAAAATCATATAAATATCGGATATATATATTTTGTAATTATTTTGCTTTCTACAGACAAGTAATGACCAGTGCTGTGTATTGGCGATGTATTTCTAAAATATATTTCAAACTTATCATATTACGATAGTGCTGAAATAGTGTTAATTTTTCATTCCTTGCTATATTATAGCTATAATACACATATATAGATATTATTTTATTTATCGTTTTAATCATTTTTTTAAAAAAGTAAATTGTTTTTATTATTTTATTAATTAAGTACCTTTTTTATTTATCAATTTTATTTGATTATTATTATTTTTTATTTTTTATTGTTCACTTTATAATAATAAGCATATTAAATTGTCCGTTAGACTTTATTGCACACAAACATTGTCCGTATACGGCTGATAGAAGTTATTGTATTGCGCATGCGTACGTGTAAATAATGCCAGCCAACAACATGCGTTATTCTACCATACGTGCAAATAATATCGGCCATTTGTATTTTCGTTTCATCAAATCTCATATACGTATTTCTATTCCAGCACTAAGTAACTTTTGCTCATTAAATGGTAACACCGTCAATCAAGTTGGCTTGATTTGTTCTCCATCCCCGAAAATAACCTGTCTGAAGGTCATAAGTTTGGTCTCAGTTTGGTTGTTGGGGTTTTCCTGATTCTAGTTCCATGAAATAATGCTCAATCTACCTCCCTTATCGGTGGGATATCACAAAGTAACTAACCATCGAACAACATGCTAAAAGATAGTATGATTTTGCAACAGAAATGTCAATTTACAATACCCAAATTTAAAAAATCCTCAAAATTTGACACAAATAAGATAGGCCTATCTCATTTTTTTGTTAGAACTAAAAGTGAAAGTAATGTGCCCAACCTGTCAAACACTTTTCAATATTACTGAACGACACAACCTTTGCAATTATTTCAAATTAAAAAAACGTCAAAGCCTTTTACTATATTGCCGTCAGTTACCATATTAAAACTGCTCAAACAGTAATCGCTCATCTTCAACTCACCGCAGTATTTTTCAAACCGGAAGTTTATATATTTAACCGGATATGGAAATATTTGTGCTATCTCTACGTGGTGTGGCAAATTCAACATCGGCTATTCTTCATAATCTGATAAGAGACATTATAATCAGTTGCTATGACTGTCAGTTCAAAAAAAAGATAATAATAATAATAATAATAATAATAATAATAATAATAATAACGTCTTGACGATATTTACTTCATCAGAATTACATACATATCCTTGTAAAGGTGTAAAAAAAAATTGAAAAAACAGGACTGACAACTTAAACGAAAGGGTTTTGATACTGATTTGATTTCAGTGTTGGATAAATTCCCTAAAAACAGAAACATGTCTTCAGTATTGTTTTAAATAGAAAATGATATTTTTAAACATCTGCTTAATTTTTCTCTTTCAAAATAATAATTACCGTACATAAGCATTTAATTAACATCTGTAAAAATAACAAAATCAGAAATTCCAAAGTTGAAACAAGTTTTTAAATAAATTTTTTGTTCGTTTGTTTTGTTTGAACAACATACAAACCAATATCACGACATAGAAACCATTACCGTGAGAAAAGATTCATATGTCACTGCGTTTAGAACTGACGGTAATGGTTTCGGTGTAATTTTCAAGACTGCAAAGTTGCCGGGAGCGTCTTTTACTCAAATACACTCAAATATACTCAAATACACTCAAATACGCATAGATATCGACTAATATGTAGACATACGGCTTGAAACTATTAAGATATAGCTTAATTATTTATTCAAGTGTTGATTAATTTGTTGAAGAATTGTTTAAAACGAAATATGCCTATAACGAACCCCATTAAGCCGTCCCCTGGACTTCAATATAGCCAAAATCTACTGTATTATTTTCCATTCTCAAAATTATCTTGCCTTTTTTATATTGTATTAATCTTTTTAATAAATCTGTGGAAACTCTGCTAAATTGGGTTTTATGAGATTTAGGAGGCGAAAAAACTAAAAAACAAAAACTTTTGAAAACCAAGGGCACAAGATAATATTTAGTTTGTAATGTACATCTTTTCAGACCAAAGAATACCTCTTTCACTCACACGAACATACATACCTGAAAATATATCAATATATAACTGTTTAAAGAAGAAAATATGTTAATTTTAAGTAAGGAAGTTTTCCCAAATTTTAAAAAAATTCTTGAAACTGATGTTTTTTGTGACAGAAAAATTCCTCCATTTTCCTATGATATACAATTTCTTTTCCAATTGCCTTAAAATAAGGCAGACAATTTTGCAATATTTCTGTATACTGGTATTTGTGAAATGGAGGATATATTTGTTTAAACTAAACCATACAAAAGTTATAAATCACAGAATCCTACATAAAGCTTGTGGTAAAGCTTACCAAACAACACAAAAACAAATGTTTCAGTTAATTTATCAAAAACATAATGTCAAGGGACTGTTGTAAAATATGCATTGCAGATAAAGCACAATGTTCTGTTATATTATCTAAATACACCAAAAGGTGCTTATGGCCTAAAATTTTAATAAACTTTAATAAACTGAGTATTTAAAAAAATAGAGTACCCATATGTATTTAAGTGGGAACGAGATTGTAAGAGCTATTTCCCTTGTTTTGGCATAGTAAGCCTATCGCTTCACTTTCTTTTCCCATTGCTAATGCTTCAATGTATAATTGATTTATTTATTAAAGAACTTAAGACTTAGGAAAAGATTTACAATTAATGCTTTTCGACTAGTGTTTTCAGTTTTGCTTCTCAGTGGGGTAACACACGATCGTCGTATGCTCTGCATGTCCGGATCACTATTTGAGTAAAAAGACGCTCCGCAAAGTTGCCACCAACTGCATCTGGTCTCATCACCTGCAAGATAATCACAAGTAACGTTTATGTCTGACATTGCACTATTCCCGTCTTTATTGATGACATTCTAATGTAACGTAACACTTGCTAAATTATATCAACACGATATACCAATTTGAAAGCACTTTCTTAATAGCGGTGCAAGCTACACTTTTTGGTTACAACTTTCGGAAATTTTCGCGCGAAATGTCACAAAATGTCATACATGTATCGTCTGAAGACCGACAATCCACAAGGCTAAACACATGGATGTCTTTTATCTATTTTATTCGTACATGAAGTGAATCTACCGACACAAGTTGAACATAAAGTAAAATATTTTTCCTACTTTTAGAAATATCCATATCAACCCAACTCGAATTTTTAAACAGTGTAAATTGTAATTTATAAACAGTTTTATTTTGCTCGTCCAATGTCTGTCCATCCATCTGTCGAACTAATATTGAAAGCCATGAAATTAAATTAAACCGTTCATATTGCCCCTCTGGATGACAAATTTTAGTGAAATCTATAGATAAGTGAAGTCTATTGGCCTCTATTTGCTCTGGAGTTTTTGTTTCTATTTAATTTAAAGGCCGGGGTTTGACCTATTTGTTTACCCACCGGTAAACTATACTATCTGCTATTACTAATTGTAACGAGCCCCTGTGGGTAAACAAAGAAAAGCTCCTCCTCTTATTTTATATATAGCAACAGCACATGTTACATAGGTCACCAAAGCATGTGTTTATATACACACTGTGTAGACTGTAGTGTATCCATGTTTCTGTAACTGAATCATACCTATTTAACAACTGATTAAAAAAAATCCAAGAAATGTAAAACCTTATTCTATGCCAGTGATTTCTAACTAGGGGTAACTTTTGATATACATCAAAATACTGCTAATGTCAGTATAAACCTATCCACTAAATGGTTCCAAATATTCAGTCTGTATTCATATGTGCATTTAGCATATACTTTTTTGCCCTTTTGATTTCTGGGTGCATTAGGATTGTTGGGAATCCAGACTGAGGTGTATTTCCTATCTACATTTTCATTCCAGTGACAGCAAGCTAATTGCTCCTGAAAACGATATTGTTCATCACCAAAAGCAACACGCTTGTCTTGAAATATGTTCATGACATTGTTAAAACTTTCTACATATGCTGTGTTTTTTCCTAGTACATAATCCTGGGGATATTTATATATTGTTGATTTTTCTATAACTGATTTGAGCAATTTCTCAGCTTTGGCACCAATAAGTTCCTAGATGGTTCATAATTTGAATCCTGTTTACACCTGGATGACTCATGGCACTGAGAATGATTATTTTTATAGTGTTCAGTGATGTTGTCTAGGTAGAAACGCAATTTCTCTGGTTTTTCTTCACAGTTATGTACTACCCAGTAGATATGTGTAGCTATCGGTTCTATTTTATCAACTATTTGTGAGCTCCATTTTACACCTTCATATATTTTAGCACCACTTGATATGTTGGTCGAAGCTTTCTTCACTTGCTTCACTGCATGCCATAGATCATTTTGATTTTGAGTAAATCTGGTGTCCTTAATGAACTTATTGATGGACAAGTTTCTATCATGAATATTTATATTAATGTCAACATCCTTTTCATTTAAATAGTTGTAAATGTGCAGTGTTCCAGTGTATTCATGTTTTTGAGAAACTCTTTCTTCAGATTTTGTTACATGGACACACTGAATTACTTTGTGCATATTTTCTCCTAAGGCTACAACTGAAGTATCCTTGGCATTTTTACGCCACCCATGTCGTGCATCTGTCATTATATTAATTCCATCTAACTCCTCGTAAGATGCAATTTCCTCATGGAGAGCATCACTCACAGACTCGGTATATTCAATTTCTACCATTCCCTTGTATAAATTAAAAAATTCTTTCCTTCTTTCTTTACTTATAAAGCAAAGTCCTGCACCATTGCATAATCTTTGATAATGAACTGGTAGCATTCCACTACAAAGAAAGCCGTGATTTACCCTATAGTTAATAAGGTACTCAT
>JARBDR010000062.1:0-35450 GCA_029721355.1 Tegillarca granosa
TGGGGTATTAGTTAAAACAACACAAAATCGCTATACATGACACGTATATCAGGGTTATCAGTTAAAACAAAAAATTCGCTACAACATTCACACTATTGGGGTTATTAGTTAAAACAAAAAAATCGCTACATGACACATATTGGGGTTATCAGTTAAAACAATAAAGAAATTCGCTACAACATGTCACACATGTTGGGGTTATCATTAAACAACAAAGAAATTCGCTACAACATGTCACACATATTGGGGTTATCAGTTAAACAACAAAGAAATTCGCTACAACATGTCACATGTTGGGGTTATCATTAAAACAACAAAGAAATTCGCTACAACATGTCACACAATTGGGGTTATCAGTTAAACAACAAAGAAATTCGCTACAATATGTCACATATTGGGCTATCAGTTAAACAACAAAGAAATTCGCTACAACATGTCACACATATGGGTTATCAGTCAAACAACAAAGAAATTCGCTACAACATGTCACTGATATTGGGATTCTCAGTTATAACAACAAAGAAATTCGCTACAACATGTCACACATATGGGGTTATCAGTTATAACAACAAAGAAATTCGCTACAACATGCCACACACATTGGGGTTATCAGTTAAAACAACAAAGAAATTCGCTACAATATGTCACACATATTGGGGCTATCAGTTAAAACAACAAAGAAATTCGCTACAACATGTCACACACATATCAGGGTTATCAGTCAATACAACAAAGAAATTCGCTACAACATGTCACGCATATTGGGGTTATCAGTTAAAACAACAAAGAAATTCGCTACAACATTACACACATATCAGGGTTATCAGTCAATACAACAAAGAAATTCGCTACAACATGTCACGCATATTGGGGTAAACGAATGAAGCAACTCAACAAACAAGTTATAGGTGTGGTTGTTGGTTATAGAAAAAGAGAATCACGCAAAGCATTTTACACGTATCGAAGTTTTCAGTTATCACAACAAAGAAACACGCACTTGCATGACACGCATATCAGGGTTATCAGTTAAAACAACAAAAAATCGCTACAACGTCACAAGCATATCGGAGTTATGGACGATCAAACAAAGAAACATTACACTTATAGAAGATATCGGTTATAACTTCATATAAAAACACGCAACGACTGTCGGGCTATTGGATATATATATATATATATATATATATATATATATATAAATATAATATATATATATAATATATATATATATATAGTGTACAAGCACTTTTTAAAAAAGTGTCTAATTATTGTTAGTTTATATCATTACAATATATGTAATTTACCATATATGGTAGATTTGCCATACGAAGGTATGTCTCTAATTTTACAGCAAAGGGGACATAACTCGGAGCAAACGGTCCTCTTTCTATCTGGTGTAGAATCACAATGTTTGCAGGGTAATTTGTTCTGAAATAAACATTAGAATAGAGTTATAAATATGAACAAACAAACAAAAAATTCAAACAAAGGTTGGGACAAGTGATTTTAAAACGCTTTTCCAAGAATGTAGGTTTTTTATAATTTGTTCAATTATATATATATATATAATATATATATATATAATATATATATATATATATAATATATATATATATATAATAAAACAAATACCAGTTAAATTTTGATGTGCCAGATGTGCACATTTCGGAAATTCATTCCTCATCAGTGACACTAAGACCGAAAAGTTTGATAGATAAAAAACATAAGCCAAACAGTTGAAAATAATGAATCTAAAGTTCCAAAATTATATAAATCCAAATCCAGCTAAGGAATGCTTTGCATGAGGGAACAAACCTTTGTTTTTAATAAATTTCAAAATTAGACGGCTGAAAATTTTGCTTAATGGTACATTTTCTGACAGCACGAAGCACTGCCTACTGAGTTATGGATACCCTCGGGGAGTTTTACTCCACCAGCAGCGGTACCTGCTCAGGGGTAGTAAATATAAAACAAATACCAGTTAAATTTTGATGTGCCAGATGTGCACATTTCGGAAATTCATTCCTCATCAGTGACACTAAAGACCGAAAAGTTTGATAGATAAAAAACATAAGCCAAACAGTTGAAAATAATGAATCTAAAGTTCCAAAATTATATAAATCCAAATCCAGCTAAGGAATGCTTTGCATGAGGGAACAAACCTTTGTTTTTAATAAATTTCAAAATTATCCATCACAATCAACTTTACTTTCTAAATTTTTTATCAGTCGTTCCTTCTTTTATCAGCATAATTAAATCATATTGGTTGCATTTGTTAGCATACCGTCAAATCATCCCGAATATGACCTTGTGTAAGTTTAAACAAACACTTAGTAACATGTCATTAATGATAAATAACTTGTTGTAAAAGGTATGTTATATTGTAAATATATCATATTGTCCTACCTAACGTGTTAGATAACACCGTCTATACATTACCTTTTTCTTCCAGATTTTCTCCCTGTACGACTTAATATAATATATAAAACGCCTCCAGTAAATAGAACAAGTGAAACTCCTCTGATGGTAAAATAATGTCTTAACATCTCGCTTCTACTTACAAAGTTGCCCATTTTAACACTTCCACATAAGCTCACAACATGAAGAACAGCCGACCGGCCAGCTGGCTAAGCACGGTGAAGATCACTCTTAGCATTTAGTATTCGTTAAAGAGCAATGTAGGTCAACAATATGGCGTCTTGGCACTTGAGTATTTCAAAATTCTTGTTTTGTCTTCATTATCCCTTTAGGAACGCTGGCTTAAAACAACGACATTTTATAACAAGCTTACTAAACACCACGTTGTAATAATAACTATGTTTATCAATCGATAAATGTAGCTTTTCAAATCTTTCACGTTGAGTATTATTCCTATTTCGACACTACGATCTACATGTACATGTTTCTACATTTTTTTTGTTACAAATATATCAATGTTATACACAGTCGCTATTAAAAATGAAATTAAACTATATATCGGTGGTGGTAAAATAATTTTTATCCTTTTTTCACTTCTTTTGAAGTCTTTATTAGAGATTGTGTTCTAAACAATTAAGAATGGTTCTTTAAAATCAAAGACAACAATGCAAACCTAAGAGCTTGTCGTCTCCGATTTAATGTCCATCTAGGAAGTCAATATAAAGTATTCAGTACATCTAGGTAGAATCCTTAGCAGGCCTCGGTGGCAGAGTTGTCGAAAAAGATGATTACAAAGCCTCTTGCTATCTAGGTTCGAATTCCACTCTGTCAGATCTTAGTGTGAAAAGTTTGCCAGTTACCTTTCCAAAGTTTTGGTTTTCTCGGGGAATTCTGGTTACCTCTACAATCCCTAAACTGACAACCTTGATTTAAGTAAATAAATTTTGAAAAGAAAAAAAAAGGACATAATATTCCATTACTCTACTTTACCTCTGCATGTTAAACAGTATCGTAAGCGTAAATAACTTAAAAAGGTTAACTTTTAATTTGAGTATTGCACATTTATTCCACACTGCTCCATCAACGTATATACACTCGTATGTTATTATAAAGTATAGACAGTTTAGTAAAAAGAGTAACTAAGCGTATTGTCTTGTTTTATATTGCGGCGTACATAAAATTATAAAATTATACACAGATGAATTGCAGTTGACAGAAAATACAGGTAGAACGAAAGTCTTGGTTTTTAGAAATAATGGTAAAGTAACATCTAGTGAACCCTGTCATACAATGGATCGGCACTAGACATTGTTGATAGTTTTAAGTACTTTGGTTTAGTGTTAAATTTCAATGGGAAATTTGCTATTACTGAAAAATGTATTGTTGAACAGGGAAGAAAAGCATTATTCTCTCTACAAAACTCAACACGCAATTTGGATCTTATACTGAAACAAAAGTTAGCTTATTTGATACGTATATCTCTAGCATTCTCTCATATGGGTGTGAAATATGGGGTTTTTTAATGCAAGTCATGTTGAAAAATTAAATACTGATTTTTGTAAAAGGTTGTTATGTGCAGGCAATAATACACCCAACTATATGGTTTATTATGAGCTTGGTAGTATCCCCTTATTATACATAGTAAATTAAGAATTATGAAATACTGGATCCATTTACTTTGTACAGAAAATTTGATATTGAAATCATTGTATGATGAAATGTGCATAAATGCTGAAAACAACCCAAATGTATCTAGTTGGGTAACACAAGTTAAAAATGAACTGTTTAGAATAGGAATGGGATATATATGGTTACAGCAAAATGTTTTAGATCCAAAGTATTTTTTAATAATGTATAAAGCAAAGTTAAGAAGATTGTGCAAACTTCTTCAATAATTCTCAAAAGGGTACTTATATCAGTTTTTAAATTATTTTTGCCTCCAATCATACTTAAAAAAACCAATATCACAGTTAAACAAGTTATTGCAAAGTTTGTTTATCAAGCCATAAATTATGCATTGAAACAGATAGATACTATAATATTCCAAGGGACCAAAGATACTGCACATTTTGTAATCACCATGAAATAGAAGATGAGTTCCATTTCATTCTGAAATGTCCTGTCTATTCAATTTACGCTCTCGTTTTATTAAGAAATATTACTTCCACAAACCCAGTATTTTCAAATTATTCAGCTGCATCTGTACAAAATGTAAAAGAACTGTCAAATTTGGGCAAATATTTGATTAGGGCACTTAAAATCAGAAATAATATGTCTGTTCTCTAGTTATTATTTCATTGTAATTGCTTTATGTATGTATTATATTACTTTATTTAAATTTTCTTGATTTTTATAAGTACATGTGCTTAGGCATACCCTTGGTGAGTAGTGAAAATAGCGGGTGCATTGCAGGTAGGGAAAGCCCAAAGACCTGTGCGTCTGCTATATCCACTGGTCAACAACCTTTGTTTATTTGCATGTCCACTCTTCTTATTTAATGTAATATTTTTTGTAAATTTCATATACCATTTCTATGAACATTGCCAAATATTGTATTATATTGTATATGCACTTATAAGTTGTAAAACTTTCAGTACAAATAAAACATACAAATAGAATAAATTATTTTATATTTTACCAGTTTTGTGGTAAAACTTCAAAAAGGTGAAAGTAATTAAAGTACAAACGTTTTAAAATTAATCATCATATTTATCATACTTAATCAAAATAAGTCTTCGAACAGCATCAGGCATCATTTGATTTGAAAGAATTACATGTCAATAGTATAGTTTACGATAATAAAATTTGGAATATTATGTCCCAAGGACCAAAATTAACTAAACGAAGCTACATGTATAATAATCATGATGTATTTTACTTTGATTGGTTAACAATGCGGCCTGAAACCAAATGACATCACATGACTTGACCAGAATGGTTTCTTTCATTTTTTACACTATACATTTGAATATTAAATACATATATGTCTCGATATGAGTGAAATATTTTTGACTTGGACGTAGAACCCCATTCAATTATTCACTCAAATACATATCATATATTTTAAAACTCTCCTTAAATTCAAGCACAACAATTGATTTCAAACTAGCTATATTTTTCAAAGCAAGATTAATAGTTTAAAAGCTAAACATGATTACTGAATTCACTAAATAACAAGGACCAAAAACACTATATGATGTTTGTCTAAACCTTGTGATAATACACCATTCGATTTGTTATGTACAAAGCCATTGTTTGATATCAGTTTAGAATAAAAGTCTACAGATTTCTTTGGAGTTCTTGGTCTCTTTGGATCATTAAAATCTACATAATGCAATCCAAATCTTTCAGAATAGCCTCTGGCCCATTCAAAATTGTCCATCAGTGACCAGGCCATATAACCCCTGACGTCACATCCACCCAACCGTATAGCTGTAATTAAAAAGAAAATAATATGTCTTCATTACTAGTGAAGAACCATATGACTTAATGACTTTATAATTTAATAACAGAACAGCCGAAGATAATGTGATTGAAAGATGAAGACCATGTGACTTATTGTAAAAAAATATTGTCTCGTAGTCAATAATCGAGCAGCTGAGGTTGAGGTGGCTCAATGCCCGTACATATGGTCAATTAGGAGGTCCATGTGATCTAATGCCCCATTTTATGTCAACATATTCGCCGTACTTGAGAAACTTTCTCAAACTATTTTGGTTTGAGCCTAGGTAGTGATCTTGTCAATCTAATATCAATGTGTGTGACAATAAACTTTGTATTTACAGGCCAAAGTGTGTCGCATTGAACAGGATCCGTGGGGAAAATAATGATATGTAATAAGTCTATGATCAGTAATAATTAATTATTGTACTTAATCATTACGTACATGATGGAACAAGTACAACATGTGCTCAAGATAACAAAATGACCTTTTGTTATAGATCGTACCTTTCAGAACTTCATTTATATACAGATTGTAGTAATATATTCTATGACTATCTTGTAGAGTGCCATTCCTGTCACTGACTCCATTCTCTGTTATGTATATTGGTACATTTGGACCTAAATAATCTTTGGTCCATTTTATCATTTTTCTGATGGCAGTAGGTGTAACTTTCAACCAGGTTGACCCAGACCTATGACAAAAACAAAAAGATAAAATAATTATGAAACGTTATCCCCCACAAAATCCCATGTACTTGTGGAATACAAGACGACTTGAGATCCAGAATAAAAACATCAAAAAGTCTACTTAATATTATGTGTACAAGTCACTTACAGTTCCTAGCAGTAAAGAATTTGTACCAAGAGTCTGCAAGTTCCCCGGGACAAATAATTCTGAGCAATACGTCATAGTTTGTATGTTTTCATCATGGAATATTAACGAGTATTTATAAATTCTTTGTTCAAATACGATGTTATGTAAATTTCAAGAATTTTTTGAAAATATGTTTTACAGGTGTACATATTAAAAGGTACATGTTAAAATTCTGTGAAGTACATGATACCTTAAAATATTCATTTCCAATGATGCATAATTTTATTCTAGAATCCACTTACAACTTCTTATATAAATTAGCAAGTTTTGTAAAATGTGTTTGTAAGAAATGAAGTTTCAGCGCGATTGCCTTGTTTTATCCTATATTTTAAGGTGATCGTGATTTTTTTAAACAATCAATAGACAACTTCCCATGCTTCCTGTAGGAACGTTTTTTTCTATAAGAAGTTTTATAAAATGTTAGAAAGATGACTCTGACGATGAATTAAGGAACTTGTACAATTTTCAATTTCAGTAGCTTTAGATAACACTCACCCAAGCCAGTGTGGGTCTTTATCAAATACAATATCTTGATCCGCTATAAAGCTACTCGGAAATGTTGGGGATTTTTTCGCTGAAACGCGGTCCGACGTGTAAAAATTAATCCCTATAAAATCACTAGAACCTGAAAATAAAAGTTATGCCGAAATATAAACTAGGTTAACTGCCTTAATAATAATAATAATAATAATAATAATAATACCGTTTGTTACAGAATGCCTTTTTAAATATTCAAATTTTATGTTAGTTTAGAAAAAAGTGTAGTTTGTAAAATAACAGTATTGTTTATGATCCTTGTTTAATATATAAACATTTTGCAATTATACCCAGTATGGTAATATCATCCCCACATTGATAAACGGGTATTTACACTTGTGCTACGGTTGTATATGTAGCGGAGATAGTGCGCTTTTTGTAAATATTCTACCCTAAGCGCCTTGTCTTCAAACTTTTGGTTTTTTAGAACCTTCTTTCCGCATACCTTATGATAATTCTTTATATAGCTTTCATTGGTAAGGGGTAAACGTAATGTACTCAAGTAAATATAACTTGCCTCTAATGTTAAGTTTTTCATTCTCTGTGAACACTGGAAGTCGACTTTCTGTTAAATCCTGTTCCTTGCTTTTATTTCCGATTTTCCATTTCATGACTTCGGGGTAATCACCATTTATAAACACCGGATGTGCAAACCATCCATATTGAAACTGTGTTGCGGTATCTGCCGCTTTAACGTCTGCTGGACTGAACGGATTTTTGGCAACTTGCCAGTGAACATTTAATGTTATACCAATAATCCCTGTTAGTACAAACAGAAATGTTATCATTAGCTAAACATAAATAAGTATTTTACACACGAATATTTAAAAAAAATTATGAATTAAAAAGTTTAACGTGTTTAAAAATTATAAATGTATATTATAAAATGCAGGGTTTTTTTTCAAAAAACTTCTAAATAGCTTTGTAGTTTATTTCCCTCCATTTTATAAAACTAAATAAGCTAATAAAGGAATCTATTACCTTTAAAATAAATAAATAAATAAATGAAAAATTTAAAAAATAATTATTCAATGTAGCAGGTTTCAATTTTCTGTTTGAATAACAAAAAAATGATAGTGATTTTTGTCATAGTTAAAAACATCAACCACTTGGTTTGCTATCAGAATATGAGCATTCAAAACGTCTGTCGGAACAAAAAAGAAACTAAACGATCAGTTTTCTTTTGCATTTAAGGATGTTCATGGTACATAGATATAAGGATAAGGTAGATAGTGAGATCATCAAAGGACTAGTTGTACTTCAAACATTATTATCCAGCTTTGGTGTAATTTTTTTTATTGAAGATGAAAGTAACATAAAACAAGAGAAAAAATGTTATCATTATATCCATTACATTCAATGTCGGTTCAACTTTTTGATACATGTTTGTCACAAATGTCAAGTTTAACAGTCTGAATAAAAAACATATGTGTCATATGATACCTCTGTAAGATCTTTATACAGGGTTATATTTTAAATTCGTATCCAGTGTATGTAATGATACCCAATGTTAGTTCAAAAGTTTGGATACATGTCACATTTTCGACATTTTTTCTAGTTTTACGTTATCAGATTTAGTTTAATTCATTTGTCATCATAAAACAGAAGCAGATAGTAAATATATATATTTTATTTAATCATATTGTCTGTTAAAAAATCTGGATACATATAATTTTATTATATTATATTATACATATAATTTTTTCGCAATCCTTCCAAGTATCAGTTCAAAGTTTGGGTACATGTCATATTTTGTCATCATATACAGTATCAGTTCAACAGTCTGGATATTTGTTTTATGTTGTGTTCATTACCAGTGTCAGTTAAAACATTTGTCATATTTTGTCATCTGTCACTGTAGTTCAGTTTCTTTATAAAGTATATATATATATATATAGATATATATATATATATATATATATAGATATATATATATATTTATATATATATATATATATATATATACTATATATATATATATATATATATAATTATATATATATATAGAAGGACTGTTCTTTGGTAAACTTTTGTACCATTCTGTTTATTTTTGAACTCCCTCTCATATATACGATAAGCATTAGCATGAGACTTGATTAGTGTATGTGCAGCTATGTATATTTTATCTCCATTTCCTTTTATACCAGGCGCCATGGCACCAATTTCGTGACCGTGGTACGACACAACGTAGGGCTCATTCAAAGTTATCCAAAATTTTACCTGAAACAATATGAAAATTTGAAAGTATTGGTTAAATTTACCAAACACTCTGAAAACAATTTATATCAAATGATTTCGTTGATTATTATATGTGTTTCATTTCTGTTGAAAATCCCGGTCAATTGCTCTCAATACCAGGTCTTAATGGAATATTCGTACGTGATTTTAGTTCCCCCCCCCCCATAAATCCTATGAATTCCAATAACTTAAAAATAAAATCATCTAGTCATTGGTTTCAATTATCTTTTTTTCCCTTTCTTCGTTTTTTTTTTTTCAAATTAAAAATTTCTAGCGGTAATGTTATGGAAGACTTTTAAATATTTTGTTTATTTACAACTTTCATGATTAAAGCCGCATTAGTATATCAGTATACAATTATAAAGCATCTATCAAATATAAAAATGCAAAGTATATATATATATATATATATATATATATATATATATATATATATAATATATATATATATAATATATATATATTATATATATATATCGGTGTATACGTACCCGATCACCAAATGTCTGGAAACAGAACCGCGCAAACTCCGCGAAGCGATCGCTGGTAGAATTGTTGAGCCATCCGCCCTCTTCTTGTAATGCCTGTGGAAGGTCCCAGTGGTATAAGGTTACTATTGGTGTTATACCCTCCTTCATCAGTGCATTAATAAGATTGTTATAGTAAACGACACCATTCTTATTGATGACTTCTAATGTTCCTTTAGGAAGAATTCTGGACCAGGATATTGAGAATCGATAGTGATTTACCTGCAGGAATGAGTAAATGAAAAACAAACGAACAGTCTATTTGTTGAATTGGGTCTATTTGTTGAATTGGAATTGCTGTAATTTAAAAGCAGTGCCATCGCTTTTGAAAAAAATTAGAAAGTAAACTCCCAATTCTAATTATATTGAGACATCCAACTAAAGAATTATGTTTTTATTATATCCAGTGTCTGTCCAAAGTTGGGAGTTGTATATTTAATATGAAGATGTGCGTGTGTGATTTTTGTTTGATCTGTATTAACCAGATATTATTATTGGAAACTGTAATAGTTTTTAACAGATAGCTTCCAGTGTTTTCAACATAAAGGTACATCTTAAAAATTATTTTTAAATTGGTATGTGTTAATGAACATACTTAAAGAAACCACTTATAACTGCCATAGCTATTCCAGGAAAACTTACCACAACAATTAGTAACGTTAGTTATCCATGAAGTACTGTTACAGACAGGCGTATTTTTTCACATTAGACACACACACACACACACACACACCTTGAGATTTTTTAAGAGTTTGACGTCCTCTTCATACTTATGGTAACTATCACATGCTACGTCACCAGTTTCGTCATTTACAACGTGTCCAATCCCTTTCTTGTGTGTAAACACATCCCAAATATTTAGTCCTTTGCCTAAAAAAAGATTAAATACATTCGTCCTATTTTCAGCTATTACACGGACAACGTTAACTCTGTTATAAGCGTACGTCTTTCTTAACTGAGCTGATTTTTATTGATATTTATTTTTTATTTTTTTTTATTTTATATTTCTATTGGATCTGTTAAAACATCAAATACATTCTATCGATAAAAAGGAAAATTTGATTTTTTTAGTCCCTTTAACATAAAAAGTAAAGTAAAATGAGCTTACACCGGCATTGTTGTCATGTAGTTGCCATGGTAATAGAACAAAATCATTTTAAATGAGTTGGTAGTTTGTATAAATTATACGCTCTGAATTGTGACAGTGTCAGTAATTAGTACTCTTGGCATTTACAATTGAAAAAGAACAGAAACATACTGAAATTTAAATAGACTTCCTCATTTGAACCAATACTAAATATTTAAAGAGATAAAACAGATCAGCCATACTCATTCAAACTATACAATATTCATGTATTCGCCTACCGTCAGCATTCCAGCCACCCTCAACTTGATACGAAGCTGTGGCTGCACCCCATACAAAATTTTCTGGGAATTTTCCATGATAAAACTCATCATTATCACCATTTACAGCATTTGTTCGACAAAACACCACTATGTAAATTATTAAGACAACGTTCTTGTTTAAGAACTTCTAACAACAACATTTTTACATTTCTTCTTTCTCCCGACTACCTGTTAAATCACCATTTTATTGTAGCTAGCGATGGTAAGGGGATATCTTCAACATTAAATAAAATACATGTGTTACCGAGTTTTGGTCCGTTTCAAATACCTTACTTTACGTCAGTTTATTTAATGGGACTGAACTTAAAGCAATTACATTGTTAAAAACCTTAGTTAATGAACTTAAAAAAGATAAAAAGGAGACTAGGAGAGCACCTGTTCTGATATAAATATGTATTTTTTACTCTCTTTTAGTGGCTGTGTCGGTTTTACGTATTTTTAAATGTTTGCGTTCCTTTGTATGAACAGTCTAATCAAGTAACTTGTAACTCTATACAAATGAAACCAATTAAAAAAGTTACATAAATGCATTTGTTTCTTAGGGTATATATAATGTTTTGTCCTGTCTGTTTTGTCAAAGCTGCGTTCAGTTTTTTATGTATAATATAATTATAAAGGGCGCATTTTATCTTAACTATGCATCTCATAAAAAATGTAATACTCTGTTCAATGATACAACCTTTACTTATGTTAAAATTCAAGGAGAAAACTACTGTTCGTTTGATTTACCAAAGAACATTGATCATGTAATTCTTTATCGAAAACGAGGCACAGCAAAAAAAGTATGCGTTCAACAGCAATGTGGCGCTACTTTGTCGTGCGTATCCAAGCCAAATTGCTGTTTTATTTACAGACATTAATTATATTATTATTATTATATATATTATTATTATATATTATATTATTATTTTTATTTTTTTATTTATTTATTTATTTATTTTTTTTTGTAAAAAAAAAAGGTAAACTTAATGCAGCTTTTAATCGATCGTTAATACTGCAATACTGGGAATGCTGATGTTAACAAAGAGAAGACCGAGGTAATGGTTTTAAGAACAGAGAAGAATGTTCATAATTCTTATACTACATATAATGGCGTACAACTTGAAGTGGTTTTAAAAAGGTTATGTATATCTTAGTGTTACAATTTTAGTGAATGGTAGATGAAATAAATCACAGCAAAAATATGTAAATTAGGATCAATTTAAAGCCCAAAATGTTTTTGCCACAAATATACATAACTATCGGCAACAATATTTTACAAATTACATGTTGTACAAAAGAAACAATAAAGACAGTAGGAGAGCATAACATATATAACATAATAAATATACATAAAAGTTTTACAATTTAACAGAAAAGTGTACTATATATGTTAAACATATTTCATTCCTCCATTTAAAAACAAAATGTAAATATTTTGAAATCTTTTAATTAAAGAAATATTAAGCAGGACATACCAATTAAAAAAACTCGAGTTTTCATATTAAACAATTACAAAGTCTACTGTTCTTTTTCACATTATTGATCATTTAATCTTCGCGGCTTTTAAGATTTTAAAATCAGGTATAAAAACATTGTTTAAGCCAAATGTTTTGCATTACCATAGAAGACAAAATATTCTTAAATTGAAATGCCCACTTTGTGACAGTTATGTGACATTTTAAATATGTTTTTAAATGATTAATACACATACGGGGTGTCAGAAAAATATTTAAGGAGTTGTCAGTTTACACGCCTTGTCTTTAGAATTCAGAAATACTTTAATGATAATCTAAAGTCTTCTAAATTCTGTAATTGATGCATCAAGTTTAAAAGCCTTAAAAGGTCGTTGGATGAATAACCACAAAAATGGTTAGCAAGTTGAACAACATTACACTTTCGATGCGCAACCGGAAATACCGGTTAGCAGCCAATATGATCAAGACAAGCCTTTCGAAGATTAAATCTTACAGTGGCTAAAAGGGTGAGACAACGTTGGTCATAGATTAAGGCGTTAGCATTTAAAGTAACTCTCTGTGGGTTCGATCCCGGTCGACTGACTATTTAAATTATATCCGCCTTGTTGGATTAAAAAAAAACACTGTAATTTTTTTTTAAGATTTATGAGTCAGAATTTGACAATACGTGTTACTTTTCTCTTCTACCTATATATTTGCCTGTTCCTACATTGTAGAATCTACAGTTTCTAACCGTTACAAGAAAAACTTTGAAGTTCTCCAGGCAACGGAAGGGTTTACGATAACAACAAATAACAGAATGTGTGTTTCCTTTAAAGTAGGGAATTTTGTGGAACAAGAACAACAAGATGGCGACGATCAGGCGAAACATGTTTTTGCTGTCAAGGTAAACATAGGTCGATTTTGTAAAACGTTTTCTGAAATTATCAACAAACCAGAAAACTACCAGTTTACTGAACATAACAGTGATAAAATTCATCAACCAAAACACAATTGTAAATGACAATTGTTATAAAAAAAGTATGATGAAAGTTTCATCAGATAATTGCTAATAATATCCCGGATTGTGTAGCACAGGTACAAGTTTGTTTCTTTCTATTATTGAGGCAAATAGTTGGCCTATACTCTGTTATAGTATAGAGTATAGGCCAACTATTTGCCCTTATAATAGAAAGAAACAAGTGCCTGTGTTGTGTTGTCCCAGGGACTTATAACACTATCTACTGTCTGATTCACGTCTGCCGTAGCACTAGTTTTTCAAGGTTTTAAAAGAGATATCAAAAAATTTTGTAGAATGCCACATACCGTTATGACGTATGCATTTTGTCGTAATTAACTGACACCAAACTAAATGCCATCTTAGCTGGAGTATAAAATGCAGAGCTTTTTAAAATACTTACGGGGATTTAATATGGGAAAACACACAAACACTCATTCCGGAAATACATTGCTGAAAAATCATGCGGGTTAAGAAAATAGAATTGCGCATGACCGACTTTTCCATTTTCACTGGCCAGGTAATATCGTCTGCAACTTGACAGCAAAAGGAATATATACTGTAGGTCTAACAACAGCAATTTTACCTACAGCTGAATAAACTATTCCAGAATTTTCTACCCTAACCTGCATGATTATTACAGCGATGTATTTCCGGAATAAGTGTTTGTGTGTTTTCCCATATTAAATCCCCTAAGGATTTTAAAAAGCTCTGCATTTTATACTCCAGTTAAGATGGCATTTAGTTTGGTGTCAGTTAATTACGACAAAATGCATACGTCATAACGGTATGTGGCATTCTACAAAATTTTTTGATATCGCTTTTAAAACTTTGAAAAACTAGTGCTACGGCAGACGTGAATCAGACAGTAGATAGTGTTATAAGTCCCTGGGACAACACAACACAGGCACTTGTTTCTTTCTATTATAAGGGCAAATAGTTGGCCTATACTCTATACTATAACAGAGTATAGGCCAACTATTTGCCTCAATAATAGAAAGAAACAAACTTGTACCTGTGCTACACAATCCGGGATATTATAGCAATTATCTGATGAAACTTTCATCATACTTTTTTTTAACAATTGTCATTTACAATTGTGTTTTTGGTTGATGAATTTTATCACTGTTATGTTCAGTAAACTGGTAGTTTTCTGGTTTGTTGATAATTTCAGAAAACGTTTTACAAAATCGACCTATGTTTACCTTGACAGCAAAAACATGTTTCGCCTGATCGTCGCCATCTTGTTGTTCTTGTTCCACAAAATTCCCTACTTTAAAGGAACACACATTCTGTTATTTGTTGTTATCGTAAACCCTTCCGTTGCCTGGAGAACTTCAAAGTTTTTCTTGTAACGGTTAGAAACTGTAGATTCTACAATGTAGGAACAGGCAAAATATATAGGTAGAAGAGAAAAGTAACACGTATTGTCAAATTCTGACTCATAAATCTTAAAAAAAAATTACAGTGATTTTTTTTTTAATCCAACAAGGCGGATATAATTTAAATAGTCAGTCGACCGGGATCGAACCCACAGAGAGTTACTTTAAATGCTAACGCCTTAATCTATGACCAACGTTGTCTCACCCCTTTTAGCCACTGTAAGATTTAATCTTCGAAAGGCTTGTCTTGATCATATTGGCTGCTAACCGGTATTTCCGGTTGCGCATCGAAAGTGTAATGTTGTTCAACTTGCTAACCATTTTTTGTGGTTATTCATCCAACGACCTTTTAAGGCTTTTAAACTTGATGCATCAATTACAGAATTTAGAAGACTTTAGATTATCATTAAAGTATTTCTGAATTCTAAAGACAAGGCGTGTAAACTGACAACTCCTTAAATATTTTTCTGACACCCCGTATGTGTATTAATCATTTAAAAACAATATTTAAAAAATGTCACATAACTGTCACAAAGTGGGCATTTCAATTTAAGAATATTTTGTCTTCTATGGTAATGCAAAACATTTGGCTTAAACAATGTTTTTATACCTGATTTTAAAATCTTAAAAGCCGCGAAGATTAAATGATCAATAATGTGAAAAAGAACAGTAGACTTTGTAATTGTTTAATATGAAAACTCGAGTTTTTTTAATTGGTATGTCCTGCTTAATATTTCTTTAATTAAAAGATTTCAAAATATTTACATTTTGTTTTTAAATGGAGGAATGAAATATGTTTAACATATATAGTACACTTTTCTGTTAAATTGTAAAACTTTTATGTATATTTATTATGTTATATATGTTATGCTCTCCTACTGTCTTTATTGTTTCTTTTGTACAACATGTAATTTGTAAAATATTGTTGCCGATAGTTATGTATATTTGTGGCAAAAACATTTTGGGCTTTAAATTGATCCTAATTTACATATTTTTGCTGTGATTTATTTCATCTACCATTCACTAAAATTGTAACACTAAGATATACATAACCTTTTTAAAACCACTTCAAGTTGTACGCCATTATATGTAGTATAAGAATTATGAACATTCTTCTCTGTTCTTAAAACCATTACCTCGGTCTTCTCTTTGTTAACATCAGCATTCCCAGTATTGCAGTATTAACGATCGATTAAAAGCTGCATTAAGTTTACCTTTTTTTTTTACAAAAAAAAAATAAATAAATAAATAAATAAAAAAATAAAATAATAATAATATAATATAATAATAATAATAATAATAATAATAAAATAATTAATGTCTGTAAATAAAACAGCAATTTGGCTTGGATACGCACGACAAAGTAGCGCCACATTGCTGTTGAACGCATACTTTTTTTGCTGTGCCTCGTTTTCGATAAAGAATTACATGATCAATGTTCTTTGGTAAATCAAACGAACAGTAGTTTTCTCCTTGAATTTTAACATAAGTAAAGGTTGTATCATTGAACAGAGTATTACATTTTTTATGAGATGCATAGTTAAGATAAAATGCGCCCTTTATAATTATATTATACATAAAAAACTGAACGCAGCTTTGACAAAACAGACAGGACAAAACATTATATACCCTAAGAAACAAATGCATTTATGTAACTTTTTTAATTGGTTTCATTTGTATAGAGTTACAAGTTACTTGATTAGACTGTTCATACAAAGGAACGCAAACATTTAAAAATACGTAAAACCGACACAGCCACTAAAAGAGAGTAAAAAATACATATTTATATCAGAACAGGTGCTCTCCTAGTCTCCTTTTTATCTTTTTTAAGTTCATTAACTAAGGTTTTTAACAATGTAATTGCTTTAAGTTCAGTCCCATTAAATAAACTGACGTAAAGTAAGGTATTTGAAACGGACCAAAACTCGGTAACACATGTATTTTATTTAATGTTGAAGATATCCCCTTACCATCGCTAGCTACAATAAAATGGTGATTTAACAGGTAGTCGGGAGAAAGAAGAAATGTAAAAATGTTGTTGTTAGAGAAGTTCTTAAACAAGAACGTTGTCTTAATAATTTACATAGTGGTGTTTTGTCGAACAAATGCTGTAAATGGTGATAATGATGAGTTTTATCATGGAAAATTCCCAGAAAATTTTGTATGGGGTGCAGCCACAGCTTCGTATCAAGTTGAGGGTGGCTGGAATGCTGACGGTAGGCGAATACATGAATATTGTATAGTTTGAATGAGTATGGCTGATCTGTTTTATCTCTTTAAATATTGTATTGGTTCAAATGAGGAAGTCTATTTAAATTTCAGTATGTTTCTGTTCTTTTTCAATTGTAAATGCCAAGAGTACTAATTACTGACACTGTCACAATTCAGAGCGTATAATTTATACAAACTACCAACTCATTTAAAATGATTTTGTTCTATTACCATGGCAACTACATGACAACAATGCCGGTGTAAGCTCATTTTACTTTACTTTTTATGTTAAAGGGACTAAAAAAATCAAATTTTCCTTTTTATCGATAGAATGTATTTGATGTTTTAACAGATCCAATAGAAATATATAAATAAAAAAAAATAAAAATATAAATATCAATAAAAATCAGCTCAGTTAAGAAAGACGTACGCTTATAACAGAGTTAACGTTGTCCGTGTAATAGCTGAAAATAGGACGAATGTATTTAATCTTTTTTTAGGCAAAGGACTAAATATTTGGGATGTGTTTACACACAAAAAGGGATTGGACACGTTGTAAATGACGAAACTGGTGACGTAGCATGTGATAGTTACCATAAGTATGAAGAGGACGTCAAACTCTTAAAAAATCTCAAGGTGTGTGTGTGTGTGTGTGTGTCTAATGTGAAAAAATACGCCTGTCTGTAACAGTACTTCATGGATAACTAACGTTACTAATTTTGTGGTAAGTTTTCCTGGAATAGCTATGGCAGTTATAAGTGGTTTCTTTAAGTATGTTCATTAACACATACCAATTTAAAAATAATTTTTAAGATGTACCTTTATGTTGAAAACACTGGAAGCTATCTGTTAAAACTATTACAGTTTCCAATAATAATATCTGGTTAATACAGATCAAACAAAAATCACACACGCACATCTTCATATTAAATATACAACTCCCAACTTTGGACAGACACTGGATATAATAAAAACATAATTCTTTAGTTGGATGTCTCAATATAATTAGAATTGGGAGTTTACTTTCTAATTTTTTTCAAAAGCGATGGCACTGCTTTTAAATTACAGCAATTCCAATTCAACAAATAGACCCAATTCAACAAATAGACTGTTCGTTTGTTTTTCATTTACTCATTCCTGCAGGTAAATCACTATCGATTCTCAATATCCTGGTCCAGAATTCTTCCTAAAGGAACATTAGAAGTCATCAATAAGAATGGTGTCGTTTACTATAACAATCTTATTAATGCACTGATGAAGGAGGGTATAACACCAATAGTAACCTTATACCACTGGGACCTTCCACAGGCATTACAAGAAGGGCGGATGGCTCAACAATTCTACCAGCGATCGCTTCGCGGAGTTTGCGCGGTTCTGTTTCCAGACATTTGGTGATCGGGTACGTATACACCGATATATATATATATAATATATATATATATATATATATATATATATATATATTATATATATATAATATATATATATATATACTTTGCATTTTTATATTTGATAGATGCTTTATAATTGTATACTGATATACTAATGCGGCTTTAATCATGAAAGTTGTAAATAAACAAAATATTTAAAAGTCTTCCATAACATTACCGCTAGAAATTTTTAATTTGAAAAAAAAAAACGAAGAAAGGGAAAAAAAGATAATTGAAACCAATGACTAGATGATTTTATTTTTAAGTTATTGGAATTCATAGGATTTATGGGGGGGGGGGAACTAAAATCACGTACGAATATTCCATTAAGACCTGGTATTGAGAGCAATTGACCGGGATTTTCAACAGAAATGAAACACATATAATAATCAACGAAATCATTTGATATAAATTGTTTTCAGAGTGTTTGGTAAATTTAACCAATACTTTCAAATTTTCATATTGTTTCAGGTAAAATTTTGGATAACTTTGAATGAGCCCTACGTTGTGTCGTACCACGGTCACGAAATTGGTGCCATGGCGCCTGGTATAAAAGGAAATGGAGATAAAATATACATAGCTGCACATACACTAATCAAGTCTCATGCTAATGCTTATCGTATATATGAGAGGGAGTTCAAAAATAAACAGAATGGTACAAAAGTTTACCAAAGAACAGTCCTTCTATATATATATATATATATATATATATATATATATATATATATATATATATATATATATATATATACCTCTTTATATATATTCTTTATAAAGGAAAACTGAACTACAGTGACAGATGACAAAATATGACAAATGTTTTAACTGACACTGGTAATGAACCACAACATAAAACAAATATCCAGACTGTTGAACTGATACTGTATATGATGACAAAATATGACATGTACCCAAACTTTGAACTGATACTTGGAAGGATTGCGAAAAAATTATATGTATAATATATATAATAAAATTATATGTATCCAGATTTTTTAACAGACAATATGATAAAATAAAATATATATATTTACTATCTGCTTCTGTTTTATGATGACAAATGAATTAAACTAAATCTGATAACGTAAAACTAGAAAAAATGTCGAAAATGTGACATGTATCCAAACTTTTGAACTAACATTGGGTATCATTACATACACTGGATACGAATTTAAAATATAACCCTGTATAAAGATCTTACAGAGGTATCATATGACACATATGTTTTTTATTCAGACTGTTAAACTTGACATTTGTGACAAACATGTATCAAAAAGTTGAACCGACATTGAATGTAATGGATATAATGATAACATTTTTTCTCTTGTTTTATGTTACTTTCATCTTCAATAAAAAAAATTACACCAAAGCTGGATAATAATGTTTGAAGTACAACTAGTCCTTTGATGATCTCACTATCTACCTTATCCTTATATCTATGTACCATGAACATCCTTAAATGCAAAAGAAAACTGATCGTTTAGTTTCTTTTTTGTTCCGACAGACGTTTTGAATGCTCATATTCTGATAGCAAACCAAGTGGTTGATGTTTTTAACTATGACAAAAATCACTATCATTTTTTTGTTATTCAAACAGAAAATTGAAACCTGCTACATTGAATAATTATTTTTTAAATTTTTCATTTATTTATTTATTTATTTTAAAGGTAATAGATTCCTTTATTAGCTTATTTAGTTTTATAAAATGGAGGGAAATAAACTACAAAGCTATTTAGAAGTTTTTTGAAAAAAAACCCTGCATTTTATAATATACATTTATAATTTTTAAACACGTTAAACTTTTTAATTCATAATTTTTTTTAAATATTCGTGTGTAAAATACTTATTTATGTTTAGCTAATGATAACATTTCTGTTTGTACTAACAGGGATTATTGGTATAACATTAAATGTTCACTGGCAAGTTGCCAAAAATCCGTTCAGTCCAGCAGACGTTAAAGCGGCAGATACCGCAACACAGTTTCAATATGGATGGTTTGCACATCCGGTGTTTATAAATGGTGATTACCCCGAAGTCATGAAATGGAAATCGGAAATAAAAGCAAGGAACAGGATTTAACAGAAAGTCGACTTCCAGTGTTCACAGAGAATGAAAAACTTAACATTAGAGGCAAGTTATATTTACTTGAGTACATTACGTTTACCCCTTACCAATGAAAGCTATATAAAGAATTATCATAAGGTATGCGGAAAGAAGGTTCTAAAAACCAAAAGTTTGAAGACAAGGCGCTTAGGTAGAATATTTACAAAAAGCGCACTATCTCCGCTACATATACAACCGTAGCACAAGTGTAAATACCCGTTTATCAATGTGGGGATGATATTACCATACTGGGTATAATTGCAAAATGTTTTCCATATATTAAACAAGGATCATAAACAATACTGTTATTTTACAAACTACACTTTTTTCTAAACTAACATAAAATTTGAATATTTAAAAAGGCATTCTGTAACAAACGGTATTATTATTATTATTATTATTATTATTATTAAGGCAGTTAACCTAGTTTATATTCGGCATAACTTTTATTTCAGGTTCTAGTGATTTTATAGGGATTAATTTTTACACGTCGGACCGCGTTTCAGCGAAAAATCCCCAACATTTCCGAGTAGCTTTATAGCGGATCAAGATATTGTATTTTGATAAAGACCCACACTGGCTTGGGTGAGTGTTATCTAAAGCTACTGAAATTGAAAATTGTACAAGTTCCTTAATTCATCGTCAGAGTCATCTTTCTAACATTTTATAAACTTCTTATAGAAAAAAACGTTCCTACAGGAAGCATGGGAAGTTGTCTATTGATTGTTTAAAAAAATCACGATCACCTTAAAATATAGGATAAAACAAGGCAATCGCGCTGAAACTTCATTTCTTACAAACACATTTTACAAAACTTGCTAATTTATATAAGAAGTTGTAAGTGGATTCTAGAATAAAATTATGCATCATTGGAAATGAATATTTTAAGGTATCATGTACTTCACAGAATTTTAACATGTACCTTTTAATATGTACACCTGTAAAACATATTTTCAAAAAATTCTTGAAATTTACATAACATCGTATTTGAACAAAGAATTTATAAATACTCGTTAATATTCCATGATGAAAACATACAAACTATGACGTATTGCTCAGAATTATTTGTCCCGGGGAACTTGCAGACTCTTGGTACAAATTCTTTACTGCTAGGAACTGTAAGTGACTTGTACACATAATATTAAGTAGACTTTTTGATGTTTTTATTCTGGATCTCAAGTCGTCTTGTATTCCACAAGTACATGGGATTTTGTGGGGGATAACGTTTCATAATTATTTTATCTTTTTGTTTTTGTCATAGGTCTGGGTCAACCTGGTTGAAAGTTACACCTACTGCCATCAGAAAAATGATAAAATGGACCAAAGATTATTTAGGTCCAAATGTACCAATATACATAACAGAGAATGGAGTCAGTGACAGGAATGGCACTCTACAAGATAGTCATAGAATATATTACTACAATCTGTATATAAATGAAGTTCTGAAAGGTACGATCTATAACAAAGGTCATTTTGTTATCTTGAGCACATGTTGTACTTGTTCCATCATGTACGTAATGATTAAGTACAATAATTAATTATTACTGATCATAGACTTATTACATATCATTATTTTCCCCACGGATCCTGTTCAATGCGACACACTTTGGCCTGTAAATACAAAGTTTATTGTCACACACATTGATATTAGATTGACAAGATCACTACCTAGGCTCAAACCAAAATAGTTTGAGAAAGTTTCTCAAGTACGGCGAATATGTTGACATAAAATGGGGCATTAGATCACATGGACCTCCTAATTGACCATATGTACGGGCATTGAGCCACCTCAACCTCAGCTGCTCGATTATTGACTACGAGACAATATTTTTTTACAATAAGTCACATGGTCTTCATCTTTCAATCACATTATCTTCGGCTGTTCTGTTATTAAATTATAAAGTCATTAAGTCATATGGTTCTTCACTAGTAATGAAGACATATTATTTTCTTTTTAATTACAGCTATACGGTTGGGTGGATGTGACGTCAGGGGTTATATGGCCTGGTCACTGATGGACAATTTTGAATGGGCCAGAGGCTATTCTGAAAGATTTGGATTGCATTATGTAGATTTTAATGATCCAAAGAGACCAAGAACTCCAAAGAAATCTGTAGACTTTTATTCTAAACTGATATCAAACAATGGCTTTGTACATAACAAATCGAATGGTGTATTATCACAAGGTTTAGACAAACATCATATAGTGTTTTTGGTCCTTGTTATATTAGTGAATTCAGTAATCATGTTTAGCTTTTAAACTATTAATCTTGCTTTGAAAAATATAGCTAGTTTGAAATCAATTGTTGTGCTTGAATTTAAGGAGAGTTTTAAAATATATGATATGTATTTGAGTGAATAATTGAATGGGGTTCTACGTCCAAGTCAAAAATATTTCACTCATATCGAGACATAATATGTATTTAATATTCAAATGTATAGTGTAAAAAATGAAAGAAACCATTCTGGTCAAGTCATGTGATGTCATTTGGTTTCAGGCCGCATTGTTAACCAATCAAAGTAAAATACATCATGATTTATTATACATGTAGCTTCGTTTAGTTAATTTTGGTCCTTGGGACATAATATTCCAAATTTTATTATCGTAAACTATACTATTGACATGTAATTCTTTCAAATCAAATGATGCCTGATGCTGTTCGAAGACTTATTTTGATTAAGTATGATAAATATGATGATTAATTTTAAAACGTTGTACTTTAATTACTTTCACCTTTTTGAAGTTTTACCACAAAACTGGTAAAATATAAAATAATTTATTCTATTTGTATGTTTTATTTGTACTGAAAGTTTTACAACTTATAAGTGCATATACAATATAATACAATATTTGGCAATGTTCATAGAAATGGTATATGAAATTTACAAAAAATATTACATTAAATAAGAAGAGTGGACATGCAAATAAACAAAGGTTGTTGACCAGTGGATATAGCAGACGCACAGGTCTTTGGGCTTTCCCTACCTGCAATGCACCCGCTATTTTCACTACTCACCAAGGGTATGCCTAAGCACATGTACTTATAAAAATCAAGAAAATTTAAATAAAGTAATATAATACATACATAAAGCAATTACAATGAAATAATAACTAGAGAACAGACATATTATTTCTGATTTTAAGTGCCCTAATCAAATATTTGCCCAAATTTGACAGTTCTTTTACATTTTGTACAGATGGCAGCTGAATAAATTTGAAAATACTGGGTTTGTGGAAGTAATATTTCTTAATAAAACGAGAGCGTAAATTTGAATAGACAGGACATTTCAGAATGAAATGGAACTCATCTTCTATTTCATGGTGATTACAAAATGTGCAGTATCTTTGGTCCCTTGGAATATTATAGTATCTATCTGTTTCAATGCATAATTTATGGCTTGATAAACAAAACTTTGCAATAACTTGTTTATAACTGTGATATTGGTTTTTTTAAGTATGATTGGAGGCAAAAATATTATTTTAAAAACTGATATAAGTACCCTTTTGGAGAATTATTGAAGAAGTTTGCACAATCTTCTTAACTTTGCTTTATACATTATTAAAAAATACTTTGGATCTAAAACATTTTGCTGTAACCATATATATCCCATTCCTATTCTAAACAGTTCATTTTTTAACTTGTGTTACCCAACTAGATACATTTGGGTTGTTTTCAGCATTTATGCACATTTCATCATACAATGATTTCAATATCAAATTTTCTGTACAAAGTAAATGGATCCAGTATTTCATAATTCTTAATTTACTATGTATAATAAGGGGATACCTACCAAGCTCATAATAAACCATATAGTTGGGTGTATTATTGCCTGCACATAACACCTTTTACAAAAATCAGTATTTAATTTTTCAACATGACTTGCATTATAAAAACCCCATATTTCACACCCATATGAGAGAATGCTAGAGATATACGTATCAAATAAGCTAACTTTTGTTTCAGTATAAAGATCCAAATTGCGTGTTGAGTTTTGTAGAGAGAATAATGCTTTTCTTCCCTGTTCAACAATACATTTTTCAGTAATAGCAAATTTCCCATTGAAATTTAACACTAAACCAAAGTACTTAAAACTATCAACAATGTCTAGTGCCGATCCATTGTATGACAGGGTTCACTAGATGTTACTTTACCATTATTTCTAAAAACCAAGACTTTCGTTCTACCTGTATTTTCTGTCAACTGCAATTCATCTGTGTATAATTTTATAATTTTATGTACGCCGCAATATATAAAACAAGACAATACGCTTAGTTACTCTTTTTACTAAACTGTCTATACTTTATAATAACATACGAGTGTATATACGTTGATGGAGCAGTGTGGAATAAATGTGCAATACTCAAATTAAAAGTTAACCTTTTTAAGTTATTTACGCTTACGATACTGTTTAACATGCAGAGGTAAAGTAGAGTAATGGAATATTATGTCCTTTTTTTTTCTTTTCAAAATTTATTTACTTAAATCAAGGTTGTCAGTTTAGGGATTGTAGAGGTAACCAGAATTCCCCGAGAAAACCAAAACTTTGGAAAGGTAACTGGCAAACTTTTCACACTAAGATCTGACAGAGTGGAATTCGAACCTAGATAGCAAGAGGCTTTGTAATCATCTTTTTCGACAACTCTGCCACCGAGGCCTGCTAAGGATTCTACCTAGATGTACTGAATACTTTATATTGACTTCCTAGATGGACATTAAATCGGAGACGACAAGCTCTTAGGTTTGCATTGTTGTCTTTGATTTTAAAGAACCATTCTTAATTGTTTAGAACACAATCTCTAATAAAGACTTCAAAAGAAGTGAAAAAAGGATAAAAATTATTTTACCACCACCGATATATAGTTTAATTTCATTTTTAATAGCGACTGTGTATAACATTGATATATTTGTAACAAAAAATAATGTAGAAACATGTACATGTAGATCGTAGTGTCGAAATAGGAATAATACTCAACGTGAAAGATTTGAAAAGCTACATTTATCGATTGATAAACATAGTTATTATTACAACGTGGTGTTTAGTAAGCTTGTTATAAAATGTCGTTGTTTTAAGCCAGCGTTCCTAAAGGGATAATGAAGACAAAACAAGAATTTTGAAATACTCAAGTGCCAAGACGCCATATTGTTGACCTACATTGCTCTTTAACGAATACTAAATGCTAAGAGTGATCTTCACCGTGCTTAGCCAGCTGGCCGGTCGGCTGTTCTTCATGTTGTGAGCTTATGTGGAAGTGTTAAAATGGGCAACTTTGTAAGTAGAAGCGAGATGTTAAGACATTATTTTACCATCAGAGGAGTTTCACTTGTTCTATTTACTGGAGGCGTTTTATATATTATATTAAGTCGTACAGGGAGAAAATCTGGAAGAAAAAGGTAATGTATAGACGGTGTTATCTAACACGTTAGGTAGGACAATATGATATATTTACAATATAACATACCTTTTACAACAAGTTATTTATCATTAATGACATGTTACTAAGTGTTTGTTTAAACTTACACAAGGTCATATTCGGGATGATTTGACGGTATGCTAACAAATGCAACCAATATGATTTAATTATGCTGATAAAAGAAGGAACGACTGATAAAAATTTAGAAAGTAAAGTTGATTGTGATGGATAATTTTGAAATTTATTAAAAACAAAGGTTTGTTCCCTCATGCAAAGCATTCCTTAGCTGGATTTGGATTTATATAATTTTGGAACTTTAGATTCATTATTTTCAACTGTTTGGCTTATGTTTTTTATCTATCAAACTTTTCGGTCTTAGTGTCACTGATGAGGAATGAATTTCCGAAATGTGCACATCTGGCACATCAAAATTTAACTGGTATTTGTTTTATATTTACTACCCCTGAGCAGGTACCGCTGCTGGTGGAGTAAAACTCCCCGAGGGTATCCATAACTCAGTAGGCAGTGCTTCGTGCTGTCAGAAAATGTACCATTAAGCAAAATTTTCAGCCGTCTAATTTTGAAATTTATTAAAAACAAAGGTTTGTTCCCTCATGCAAAGCATTCCTTAGCTGGATTTGGATTTATATAATTTTGGAACTTTAGATTCATTATTTTCAACTGTTTGGCTTATGTTTTTTATCTATCAAACTTTTCGGTCTTAGTGTCACTGATGAGGAATGAATTTCCGAAATGTGCACATCTGGCACATCAAAATTTAACTGGTATTTGTTTTATATATATATATATATATAATATATATATATATATATATATATATATATATATATATATATATATATATATATATATATAATTGAACAAATTATAATAAAAACCTACATTCTTGGAAAAGCGTTTTAAAATCACTTGTCCCAACCTTTGTTTGAATTTTTTGTTTGTTTGTTCATATTTATAACTCTATTCTAATGTTTATTTCAGAACAAATTACCCTGCAAACATTGTGATTTCTACACCAGATAGAAAGAGGACCGTTTGCTCCGAGTTATGTCCCCTTTGCTGTAAAATTAGAGACATACCTTCGTATGGCAAATCTACCATATATGGTAAATTACATATATTGTAATGATATAAACTAACAATAATTAGACACTTTTTTAAAAAGTGCTTGTACTACTATATATATATATATATATATATATATATATATATATATAATATATATATAATATATATATATATATATATATATATCCAATAGCCCGACAGTCGTTGCGTGTTTTTATATGAAGTTATAACCGATATCTTCTATAAGTGTAATGTTTCTTTGTTTGATCGTCCATAACTCCGATATGCTTGTGACGTTGTAGCGATTTTTTGTTGTTTTAACTGATAACCCTGATATGCGTGTCATGCAAGTGCGTGTTTCTTTGTTGTGATAACTGAAAACTTCGATACGTGTAAAAATGCTTTGCGTGATTCTCTTTTTCTATAACCAACAACCACACCTATAACTTGTTTGTTGAGTTGCTTCATTCGTTTACCCCAATATGCGTGACATGTTGTAGCGAATTTCTTTGTTGTATTGACTGATAACCCTGATATGTGTGTAATGTTGTAGCGAATTTCTTTGTTGTTTTAACTGATAACCCCAATATGCGTGACATGTTGTAGCGAATTTCTTTGTTGTATTGACTGATAACCCTGATATGTGTGTGACATGTTGTAGCGAATTTCTTTGTTGTTTTAACTGATAGCCCCAATATGTGTGACATATTGTAGCGAATTTCTTTGTTGTTTTAACTGATAACCCCAATGTGTGTGGCATGTTGTAGCGAATTTCTTTGTTGTTATAACTGATAACCCCATATGTGTGACATGTTGTAGCGAATTTCTTTGTTGTTATAACTGAGAATCCCAATATCAGTGACATGTTGTAGCGAATTTCTTTGTTGTATTGACTGATAACCCTGATATGTGTGTGACATGTTGTAGCGAATTTCTTTGTTGTTTTAACTGATAGCCCCAATATGTGTGACATATTGTAGCGAATTTCTTTGTTGTTTTAACTGATAACCCCAATGTGTGTGACATGTTGTAGCGAATTTCTTTGTTGTTATAATTGATAACCCCAACATGTGTGACATGTTGTAGCGAATTTCTTTGTTGTTTTAACTGATAACCCCAATATGTGTGACATGTTGTAGCGAATTTCTTTATTGTTTTAACTGATAACCCCAATAGGTGTGACATGTTGTAGCGAATTTCTTTATTGTTTTAACTGATAACCTGATATACGTGTCATGTATAGCGATTTTGTGTTGTTTTAACTAATAACCCCAATATGTGTGTAATGTTGTAGCGATTTTTTGTTGTTTTAACTGATAACCCCGATATGCGTGTTATGCAAGTGCGTGTTTATTTGTTGTGATTACTGAAAACTTCGATATGTGTAAAATGCTGTGTGATTCTCTTTTTCTATAACCAACAACCACGCCTATTACTTGTTTGATGAGTTGCTTCATTCGTTTTCCCCAATATGCGTGACATGTTATAGCGAATTTTTTGGTTGTTTTAACTGATAACCCTGATATACGTTTTATATTATAGCGATTTTGTGTTGTTTTAACTGATAACCCCAATATGTGTGTAATGTTGTAGCGAATTTCTTTGTTGTTTTAACTGATAACCCTGATATGTGTGAAATTTGGAATTTTTTTATAGTTAATTTTAAATACATTGTGGTAATATTCGGAAACATATTTTCGAGTAGATTTAAGTTTGTTCTCTATGTTGTGCTGATTGCTAGGGGAATAGCTCAGCTACTGCTTGATTTGCTTAACTAAAATAATTTCAAACATTATCTAAGTTTTAGATGTTTATTCTTGAGAGACGCATGTCACAGTCATTTCATTCACAGCAATTTCAATAACATCAAAATATTCAATCAAAATATATTCAATGTCGAGGTAGAACATTCAAATATAATTAATACAGAAATTCTTTTTCATGACCAATAAAGGGGGATAAATCACAAATCAAACTGAAAGTGAAGTTTAACTTAATTCGGAAGTTAACCATACATATCACTTTCTAAATAGGAAACGGTTTGAACAGAAAATCAACGGAATGTTGTTATCATACTGAACAGAATCAAATCTCTTAAAAATGTCATATCTAATATTTTAACCAACTGGCAATTCAATAATAATATTAAACTTTAGTTTACAAATAATTTTCTTTTAAGCTTATATTGAAATTCTTGACTTTAACAACAAACGACTAGATTTCAGCCAAAACTCAATAACTACTACGCTCTAAGATAAATCAGTTAACTTATTCAAACTTATAAAAATTATCAGATATTAGCTAGAATTTTACCTAACTTAGTTCCTTTCTAAATATAAACTAATAAATATGAAGTTAAGCACTCGAAATGGTTCAAAACTGTAACATTTTACCCTTATAAATTTATTGAACATTGCACACAAACAATTTTTATAGAGTCAAATCACAAAATAAAATAAGTCGCACTTAACTAAAATAATTTCAAACAATATAGTATCTAAGTTTTAGATGTTTATTCTTGGGAGACGCATTGTCACAGTGACCAAACTTCACATTCCCTGACCCTTGTCCGTTTTGGTCACGTGATATGTGCTTCCAAGAGAATCCAATGCTATCCAATCAAAATTAATTTCTAACTTCTCAATTTTACGCCCGTGTGCAAATGTCAACACCCCTTTTTTATTAAACAATTCCTTATAACAACAAAACACCCCATTAAGCAGATGACATGCTTGAGATGTTTTTGTAACTTATTAGAGGTACTAATTATATCGTGTCTTATTTATTAAGTTAACCAACCTGAATTGAATTCAAAAATTGATATATAAACATGACTAGCCCCTATTCAAAACTATTATTTTTATAAAGAAACCGATGCCGAATTTGTGTGAACTTCATTATTTGACACAAATCTTTTTTCGTAGCAGAATAACGTGACAAATATTTTCTTTTCTTGATCTTTACCATTTAACCATTAATTTTTTTTAAACAACACTACTCTAGCCTCTGATTTATGAAACTATTATCAACTTCAATAAAACTATATACATTTAAGTTTCTAAATTTAAATAAAATATTATTCTCAGTCTCCAAGATTTACTTTGACAGAGGTATTTACTTATTATTACATATACATATGTGTTTATTTACAACACTTTTTACCCACGTAACATCTATTACAAAATTATTTAACTACGGGAACTGTAGCTGACACTTTATGTGAAGGACACATAGCCATCCAAATTACAAAAACAACCACTGTATATGAAAACTTAAAACAGCTCTTTTGTGATAACCTATAACCATTGAATGTACTTAAATGTTTTGTTTAACCAGTCAGTTTGTTACCTGCATGTAATGTCATGGACTATCATTTTTTGTTTTAGTCTATTAGTGCTTCAGCTTATTTCTTTGATAACAGATAACCTGATACATGTTAATGATGTTACTTGTTTACTTATGGCGTCTCTTTGTTCTAAGGGTATATTTGATGGTTCTACCAATTTTAATTATCAAACAGTTAATTTTACATACAAAGTTGTAATATTCGTTAACTTATTTACGATTAGAAAAAATAATTTTCTATCAGAAATTAAATCCAAAATTTCAAATACGGAAAAAGTAGAGACACTTTGTGTAAATGATAAAGATACATCCAAATTACAAAACCAACCACCTGGATACAAATAAACAACTACATGTGATTTTGTTTGAATTAACACAGTTTAAGTTTTTTTTTAAAATAAAAGATTTTTGATCTGAAAACATGTACTTGTCAACAGCCAACGCATCCAGAAGTACAAAACAGTACAACTAAGTAAGCAACCAATGTTTAGCGATGTTTCAAATAAAACGTCGGTAGAGTGTTATTGTTTCGCTAGATATCTTCTCACCACATTTCTAAAACCACTTCATGTTATTTAGTAGTCGTCAAAAGTTGAAACAAATTCAATTAACATTTTTAAATTTTGTAATTTTATTTAGGTTATTATTTGTTTTGGTGATTTTACTTTTTGTAATTTTTTTTAACGTTATGTTTATTCTTTATTTCAGAATGTCCATAGTTATGAGATGAGCCCTAAAGGGAAGATGCCATGGATCGAGTATAATGGAGAAATAGTCTCTGATTCACAGTTTTGTATTGAGTTTCTAAATAAGAAGTTTGATAAAGATCTGAACAAACATTTAAGCCTTGAAAACAAAGCTATTGGCAGAGCTTTCCAGAAAATGTTGGAGGAAAATACTTACTGGTTTGTATATTTGAATATTCTATAACAATTGAAGAATGTGTTACTGATAATACTGATGTATATTCAACACAAACAAGTACAAGGCAAAACGGTACAACATACTTAGTCCAGGCGACAGAAACGAATCATAAAAGTATAAACAAAAGAAGACAAACACATATGAGAACCCTGCTGTAAATCTCTCGAGTTAAGACTGACACTATCTATCCAGCGTGAATGACTAGTGGTGTGGTTGTAGTAATATTATAGTACCGCCAATCTCTGACTCGCGAACTTTATTGCGTGAGTGCGTTAAAATATACTGGTTGCTAGCTATTTATACTGTTTTGTTGTAAAATACGGACTTTAAGCGTTTACGGTACATTATCAAACAATTAAATATTCTATGTCAATTTTTATAGTCTTTAGTACAACTTCTTCGCCTTTAATGAAGCTTTTCATCTAGTCAGTCATGGTAAAACTTGCAACGTACAGAAACCACTTAAGTCATTTACATGTTGCTCTGTAAGATAAAGATTTGGTCTGTACTCTGTTAGATGAAATTTTGGACTGCATCTTGACCATCAAGTTACAATATAAGTAACTTAATCCAACCTACATTCGTATGATTTTAGTCTTCTTTTCCCAAAATTATACATTATTTTTTCAAATTAACCTAACCTTGACATTAATTTTTAATTGACCTCTGATAGCCTCATGGTGTCTTGCTGATCTAATTTTCAGGACGATGACGTTATTTCGGTCTTGTTGATCTAATTTTCAGGACGATGACGTTATTTCGGTCTTGTTGATCTAATTTTCAGGACGATGACGTTATTTCGGTCTTGTTGATCTAATTTTCAGGACGATGACGTTATTTCGGTCTTGTTGATCTAATTTTCAGGACGATGACGTTATTTCGGTTTTGTTGATCTAATTTTCAGGACGATGACGTTATTTCGGTCTTGTTGATCTAATTTTCAGGACGATGACGTTATTTCGGTCTTGTTGATCTAATTTTCAGGACGATGACGTTATTTCGGTTTTGTTGATCTAACTTTCAGGACGATGATGTTATTTCGGTTAAACTTTGACGATGATATGAAAATGATGTCGTTAGAAAATATGTCTAGATTTCTAAAGTGGTGGTCACACAGATACTATTGTAGATGGAATCTACGTAATGCAAAAGCTCACGGGATTGGACGACACAGTAAACAGGAAGTACACTCTATTATGATGGCGGATCTCAAAGCTTTGTCGGATTTTCTAGGTAGTAGTTGAAACTGCTGAAAAATATATGATATTTTTTAGCTTAAATGAGCCAATGATTCTATTGAGCTATTAATATAGTTTACAGTCAACCAGTTGCCCTCCGTGGTTTGTCAGTAAACTTGCACTGACGCATTTCTCAGAAACAAATGGTTAGATTTCAACAAAAATTTGGTAATGCTTTTGTATTGTTAAAAAATAAATATACAAGTTTATTTAATAGGTGTCAAATTATCTGTCCCCAATATTTTCAGCGACTTTTTGAATAATAATTTTATGACTATTATTTTCAATAGAAATTTCTTGTAATAAATAACAATAAATTAGTTAAACGGAATGTGTCAAAAATCATTCGAACCTTTATTATTTAAACCACAACATTGTACAGCATTATAAGATTGATTTATGGATGGTCAAAAGCCGGAAGCCAGATTTTTTGTGGTATTACTGCGTTTTTATTTTGTCTTCTCTTTTTTCCTTTGCTTTGGTTTTTATGGCTTGTTATTTGAAATTATGAACGGAATATTAATATATATTTATTTCCACTGAAAGTTTTCGATTTTACGTCACTAGCTACCGATCTGGCCAATCAATTATTTTCAAAACCTTTTTAATTTGTACATCATGCTTTTTCCTTTTTTAACGGTTTTTAACATTTCTGAGTAATAGTCTTCGGTCAATACAGACCTGTTTTAAGACTGATGTTGTTTAACATCGCACCAGCATTTTAGTCATTCGCTACGATTGCCCAAAGAGAAAGTACGCTTACACTGTATATGTGAAAGTGAGTGCAAACCTATAAACACAATGAAGGATTATTGTGAACTTAATGCTTTCTAGGAAAATATGGTTCTTGATCGGCAACCTAGCCCTTCTCAGCAGAGACAGAACACGAGAAAGATTACTTTTGCAGTGTATAAAAATAAAGGAAATGTTATTATTGTCTGGTAGGTTTCCATGAAATCTCAATTAAATGTAGTCACTACTGAGACAGCACAGTTGGTAGAGTGCTCGTATCTTAAGTGGGAGGTCGTGGGTTCGAACCCCTACCGGGTCTGACCCAAGACTTGAAAGTGGGTAGTGACTGTTCCTTCGCCAAGCACTCGTATTGACCACAGGGCCTTGGTGTAAAGTTTTTTTGTATTTTTGTTTTAAAGATTATTTATTTGTGTTTTATTACAAGCGAGGTTGATACAAGTTAATACATATCGATAACTTTGCCAGAAATCCATTTTTAACAAACTTAAAAAAAATTTCTAAAAAATAACACTTTAAAACACAAGGGACGAAAGTCGCCATTTTAAAAATCTACCCCTCACTTGGAAAAAAATCCTTAAAAATCAGCCAATCCATGGAATTACAATTGCTGCATTATAAAATCTCAGAACGGGAGAACCCTGCAAGGGACGCAACTCGCGAACGTAGCTCTCGGAGATTTTGTATTGCTGCAATGGCATTTACAAAGACAACAAGAAGAACTGGAAATTGTCTGATTTTGAGTTTGGTGGAATATATTAGATAGTTATTAATAGTTTTGAAGAAAACGGAGATAGGAATGTAAAGAACAGGCTTTTGAAAGTCGAAAGTTGAAACAGACGAAAATTGTGTGAAAACATGAATTGGCTGATTTTTAATGATTATTTTTCCAAGCGAGGGGTATATTTTACAATGGCGACTTTCTTCCCTTGGGTTTTTAGTGTTATTTTTCGTAATTTTTTAAAGTTTGTTAAAAATGGATTTTAGGTAAATTTATCGATATGTATGAACTTGTATCAACCTCGCTTGTAATAAAAACACAAATAAATAATCATTACGGAATGAAAGTCGCGGTTCTTTTGGATGGGAACTTAAAATAACGAGGTTCCGTGTCACGTTAGGCGTTGCACGATAAAGAATCATGCTGTATAATGCTATCAGCGCAACACACAGGCAAAATTTCTGCACTTTCGTCTAAAGCTGGCGACGTCTCGATATAAGTGAAATATTCTTGACTAGGACTTCAAACACCATTACTCAACTCAACTGAACTCATTTACATGTTTCATTATATTGAAAGGAAAAAAGAAGTTCCTATTTGGTGAAAACCCATGCGAAACTGATTGTAGCATTTTCGGACAACTAAGTCAGTTTTACTGGCACACATTTGGAAATCCATCTGAAATTGCAATAAAAGGTAAGTTTTTAAAATTGATATTTGTGCATATGCATCATCAGATTAAGTGGAGTTAATAAATGTTGTTTCGTAAGTTTTTCACTTATATCTAGCCATTAAGTTCTGCGAAAGTAGAGAGAACCGGAAGAAAAAAATTAAGAAAAACCACCAACCTACTAAAAACTGATCAACAATCTGACTTAGGGATCGAACCTTATCGATCAGTGGCGCAGTCATTCGTTAAAGTGCCATTTGAATATCTCTGTTATC
>JARBDR010000063.1:0-27062 GCA_029721355.1 Tegillarca granosa
AAAATTCACGTGTATAACATATTTGCAGTTTACACTTTGCAGTTTTTACTTTGTCTTTCGGATTGTGATATGTACAAGGACTGGTATGTTTCTTATATATATATCTCACTGATGCGCCATTTTAATTTTAATCCAAAGTGACATTATGTTTAATGTATATCACTAACGCATTGCAATTAAATTTTAATGTAGACTGCCATCATGTACACTTGTACATCACGTACGCGCTACAGTCAAATGTTATTTTGGAATTGCGTTATGTACACATTAGATCAAGTGACGCGCTACAGTTAAAATTTACTGTTGCATTATGTACACATATACATTACTGACGCGCTGCAAGTACATTTTAGGCTAGAGGATCATCACGTACAAATTCACACCACTGATTTGTTGCAGTAAAATTTTAAGACAGAGTAGTATAATGTACACAAGTATATCACTGACGAGCTACAGATTATTTTTACTGTAAAATAACATCATATTTACACATGTTCATCACTGACGCGCTGCAGTTACATTTTATGGTAAACAATCATCGTGTACAAATTTACACCACTGGTATGCTTCGTAAATGTGTCAGTGATTTAAAGCTGCATTAAGGTTATCAATTTTCTGAATTTTTTTTGATTTTCTAAAAATATATTTTTTAAAATAGATATCTTCTGGACCACGATCCGTGACATTCATTTTCTAAAATTTCATTTCTTTTAGCTGTAAATAAACGAAATCCTCTGACCGGTGGTCAGAGTTTTACGATGGTAATTATGAGCTTGGAGCATGCGCACGGATCATGTCGGATGTACGAAAAAAAACCCTATAACCGAAAGTGAAACATACAGATTACATTAATTGTCCTTCATTTATATCCAGATGTATTTGAAATGGTGTTTTGTATCCCTTACTAAGTCACAAATGACAAATTCAAGGAAGTTCTGTGTTTAATTTTTCATATTTCACCGTTTTGGAAAGTTGTGTTTAAATTACCCGGGTTTTTGATGACGTAACCATGTTCTAATATTAGATCCTAAATGCTGCATCTCGCTGGGTAAATACTGTGAGTTCTGCATTTATTCGAGCTTTTATCGTTGAACCAAATGTAACATTGTTCATTAGGAACATCATTAGTTAGATCAGTACCGTTTTAATTTTTTTCTTTGGAAAACTTAATGCAGCTTTAACAAGAATATTCTTAAAGATTTTAATAAAAGTATATCTATGAACGATGGCTTTAACTGTTTTAGGTAAATGGTAATTTAGTTTAGTAATATTTAGTTTATATTATATATTATATAATAATAGTTTTATTTATTTATTTATTTATTATTCATTTATTCATTTATTAATATTTTTCTTATTTTATACAACTATCTTTTCTGCAGATTCATTTTTTAATGTTTACACTTTTCAGCATACTTAAAGAATAATATTTCGGTTATAAGAAAATTTTACCTACACATAGTTTGTTTCATTTGTATAACTAACATATTAATATAAAAACTTCTGGATTTAACTGGATTTAAATTTGTAGGTTTGACGTCTGGTGCTGTTTTTTCTACTGTTGGAAACAATGCTACGTTTTCCGCAGTATTAAATCCTTTACCTCATAATTCGACGATTGTTTCGGTACAAAATCCATGTAATGAGACAGTGTTTGAGGCTCGAGGTACAAAAAGTCGTTATACAATAGCTGGACAAAGAATGATCTACACTGGTAACACCTTTGAAGGAAAAATGTCATTCGTACTTAAAACATATTGACAGAAGATGCTGGTACTTATACATATAAAAATACCTCGATTATTTTTGGGAATACATCTTTGTTTGTTTTAGGTAAGCTGATTTAATTCTTTAAATTCTGTTATTTGTAGGTGCATTAATTGCAAGTAGAGTAAAATTAGAATACTTTTAACGAAATTTTTTTACGTGTGGATGATTACAAAAGATATCGGGTTTATCGATTATTATATATTTGATATATAATTATAAACAACCACGTAATAGCTGCGTTATTATTTTTACAGACTTCTTCCTGCACGAAAAGTTTTTAAAGTAATCGTCTATTGGCTAAAACTTTAATAGCAGTAAAAAAAATTCTAAGCATAATTAGATTAGGATTTTTTTTTTTTTTTATGATGATGAGAAGTTTTATTTTTAAATAAGAAATAGTTATATACAGGTAACCTTTGCCTAGTTTTTAACTCGGATGTTTAAACGTAGATGTGTTTTTTAATCAGTAATGAACAATCTGGATTTTGTTTGATATTGTATAAATATGCAATTTTTGTGTATCACACGTCTTTAAGGTCGAGCATCATATTCATGAAAAATTAATTTTTTATGCTCATAAATATATAATAATTGATCTATGCATTTTATAATGTATGATGCGTGACAATACATCTATTAAATTAAAGTCGGATAAAATTTTTTCTTTAAAAAATTTCAACATTCAATTAATATTCAGTATCTACAATTAAACTTTACTTTTAAAACAGGTATACCAAGCAAACCAAATATTGAGGTGATATTACAACCTATAGTAAATATGAATATGGTTCTGAACTGTAAAGTTGAATCAACGACTGTCCCTAAAAACAGCAACTTATCATTGATATTCAACTGGAAAGTAAATGGTGTCAATATTTCAGCGAATTCAAGGATTTTCATCAATGGTTCAACATTATCAATAACAAACATGCAAAGGAATGACGAGGGTATGAACATTACTTGTAATGCATCAGAACAGAGAGGGTTGACATCCAAAACCAGCGATGTTTTTACAGTATACCCTTTATGTAAGTACTCTTTTAAATAATGATATGAAATTATATATAAATGTGTATGATCAAAGTAAAAATTTTTGCGTGATGACAAATTACATTTATATTCAAGGCATTTTGCCACATTGGCTAAAATAATTGCATGACTCAATTTAAAAAAGTTAGATATTGATTTATCTGAAGTATATTAGAAATCGTTACATTATTATGATTCACCACACTTATAAAAAGTGTTTATATTTTTTCTTTCTGCAGCCAAATTTGTCCATGCTTCAATTTCGTAAAATTGTTTTGAAATTTATCCCATTTAATCTTACTATAGCCATACATTACATTTCTAACGATGCGTAAAAATTATCAATATCGCACATGTGCAGTACAACATTCCGTATCAACATAGTAGCCAAGAACAACTTTTAGGGGAGTTAACTTTTCCGACAACAAAAATATTACACCATCCACATGCATACGCTATAAGAACTTTTTGTTCAAACTTTGTCAAATTGGAAGAATCCCTTACGATGTTAACAAATTGTGTTAAATAAATGTCTTTATAATCTTTTACCAGTGTTTAGGATAATAGTAGAAACATATTAACAAATGTTGTTTAAATACTTCTTAACCATTTTTTTCAATAAAATTAAAAATCAAAATAAAATAGTTAAATGTGTATGTATAAACAGGTTGAGTCCATAAAAAAAGCTTTGCATTCAGTTTAGCAGGATGTAATAATAAAAAACAAACACACCCATCCATGTCCAAAAAACACATACAATACACTCGTCTTCAGAGCGCAAGAGTGCAACGTATCCGTCCGCTCTATAAACTTCATCAGCTAGGTTAGAAAACTACAGATGTGTGATTGTACGTATATATCACAGGATTTTTTTTATGAATCCAGCTAATAGATATTTAAATTTGATTCTATTTAATTCAATGCAAATTTGACCGGGGCATAATGTAAATGAATATAAAAACTCGTTATCACATCAGTATACCTATATATATATATATATATAATCATTCATTGCTCAAACGTCGATTCCTCGAATACACCGTATCATATCCAATGTAAATAAACCTGGAGGGATGGAAAATATATTTTTTTTTTAATTTAGAATTAAATGAACTGCCATGATGTTGTCCCGTAGCCATAAAACATTATACGACAGATTGCGGGTTAACATTTAATTTTTTAAAAATAATGAAGATATGATGTAAAATAACATTTGTAATTTTAGTTTGGATATTATATTCCCGTCGATAAGCAAGGGAACCTTATATTGACCGATCGTATCTCGATGTTCGATTGAAATTCTAGTCACCAGCCACATGACCAAAAAAAAAAAAAAAAAAAAAAAAAAAAAAAAAAAAAAAAAAAAAAAAAAAAAAAAAAGAATATGCAAAAATTATGACATTATCGCTTAGTTGTAACATAAGTTACAAAACTATCTGAAACTAAAAATCGATACATACGAAGAAAATTAACACGTTGTTTATATTAATATTGTGACACTTAAATATGCAATATCCTTGAAAATGCTGTAAAATATAAGTTTATTGAGAAACTTGTTTCACGTGATCTTTGTCAGTTTATCAACACAACTTTAGATAATTTAATTAATGTCTATGATTCTCTTTTTTGCTGTTTTGCCATATAGTTGTATACAGCTCTACTTTCTCTTATTGAAGTGAAGTAAAATAGTGTATAATTGTTATGTTAATTATGTATTTATTTTACTCGAAATATAGAATATATCGTCTTTTATGTTAATTGACTAAAGCAGATATTTTGTTTTGCACTATGTCATGGTCAAATATACAGCATTATACAGAATGGTGACAGTTTTCGTTTTTTGTTATTTTCATTAAATTTCTAAAACCCGAATGACCAAACTGCAGAAATCAGTGACCTTAAGGGTAAAACAAAAAGCATTCAATGATATTGAACTCTTAAACAAAAGGTAGACACACAACATCATTCAATAACTGATATACAACGGAAAGCTATAAGGGATAACATTATTGTTGCTGGCCTAAAGGAACAGGATGACGTAAACTTCAAAGAAACTCTCGATAACATTTTCAAACAAAACCTAGAAATTGTTAATAAAGTAAAAATAGACAGGGTTCATCGTATAGGTCAAAGAGTTAATATTAAGTAGAAAAGATAAACTACCACAAGGTATCTGTATCTCTTCTCAATTTCCAGATAAAAACCGTCAAAACAGAAAAAAAGGTTGTACGAAGTCCAGAAACATTTAATCTAAAAGGAATAAGATCAATAGTAAAGGGTGAAAAACTCGTCCTCAGCAATGGTCAGGCATATTAGGAACCTATTTCTTGTTCAAAAGTTCTACAGGTCTCGATAAAAGTACAATCTCCAACAAATCATACGCGGTATCTGAGGGAAACACACTATCTGCAAATGAAGACATTATTTCTGCCAGGGCTACCAGTGTTCTTTCGGTCAATGAGGCTAAGGAAGCATTATGTCAAATGATGAAACTTCCGTCAGTGGCACGTTCAATGCATAATATCACGGTCTTTCGGCTTGTTGATGACAAAGGTGTCTTACAGGAAGGTGTAGATGACGACGGTTAATACGGAGCAGGAAGTGCCTTGCTATCATTTCTTCGCAAGTTAGGCTATAACAGCGTTCTAGTGGTTGTATCAAGAGTTATTGGAGCAAAAATGGGTTCAAAGAGATTCAAGTACTTTACTGAAGCTGCACAGTCGGCACTGCACAGGGTCGGCCAAGTTTCAACATTAGTATAATTCCGACTTGAAAGTTAAATATAATAGTTTAATTGACTGTTAGAAAACTGAATTGTACAGTCTGACCTGCCTTAAAGACCACCTCTATACAAAGACCACTTGCTCTTAAAGTCCTAATTACTCATTATTTCTCTTTGTTTTGAATTTGTGTGTTGGGGCGCGTTTTTCTGTTAGGAGAAATTTACTAGCTCTCTTAGATGAATTTACGTGCAGGTACTGCTTTGAACTTGTGTGTTAAATTTACAACAATTCATTATATATATATATATATATATATATATATATATATATATATATATATATATATATATATATATATATATATATATATATTTTTTTTTTTTTTTTTTTTGTATATTCTCTTGTTGTTATTTAATACTTATCAAAAAGTTTAATTTTTCGTGGATGTTCTACACAAACATGGCAAAGAGTACAATGACACACACACACACACACACACACACACACACACACACACATATATATATATATATATATATATATATATATATATATATATATATATATATATATATATATATATATATATATATATATATATATATCTGTGTGTGTAAAACATCCACGAAAAATTAAACTTTTAACAAGTATTAAATAACCACCGGTATGCGTGACCTACATATACACAAATTTATTACCTAAAGAGTTCGAATTCTAGACCACCGTGTCCACTCGTGCGCGAAGAGTTATACTTTGTAGGTCTATTTCAGACCGCCGTGTCTACTCGTGCGCGAAGAGTTAAGCTTTTGTAGGTCTATTTCAGACCGCCGTGTCTACTTTTGCGCGAAGAGTTATACTTTTGTAGGTCTATTTCAGACCACCGTGTCTACTCGTGCGAGAAGAGTTATACTTTGTAGGTCTATTTCAGACCACCGTGTCTACTTTTGCGCGAAGAGTTATACTTTTGTAGGTCTATTTCAGATCGCCGTGTCTACTTGTGCGAGAAGAGTTATACTTTTGTAGGTCTATTTTAGACCGCCGTGTCTACTCGTGCGAGAATAGTTCTATATGGAGTAACCCATTGTAAATATTGTTAGCAAAATACCGATATTATTATCTTCTTTTCGATTTTTTGAATGTTGAAATAATAAGTATATTGATAAGTCGGGAGTGTTTTGACATTTCCATTCCTTTCATTGTCTGTCACATTGGGATTTATGTTATTTTGTTTTACTTTTTCACATTTTATTTTTTATGTATATAATTTCTTATTTCTTTTACTTGCTATTCTCTCATTACTTCTCTCTGTCATCTAAAACTCTCGTTTCACAACATTACTTTTATAAGATTAGACACTACCATCTTTGGTTACCATTTACGAAATTAAAATGACAAAAGAAGGTAAAGATACTTTAAGTATAATTTCAGCGAAGTGTAAAAGGCTTATCAGATTTAGAAAAAAGATAAGATATTCTCAATTATTTAAAAACAATGAAATGCAATATTTATTGTTTACAAGATACATTCATTTTACATTAAGGAATTTTATTAGCACACAATAGGGATATACTGCAGTTTTTTGCTGTAATACATCAAATTCTAGAGGTGTTGCCATTTTATTCGCGAACAATTTGGAGTTTAAAATTTTAAAAGGAAAATAGACACGCTAGAGAATTACATACTTTTAGATTTATTTTTTAATGAATCACGAGTAAACTAGGTTGATATATATATATATATATATATATATATATATATATATATGCGCCTAATTCATACAACCCTAAGTTTTTTATAGACGTATTCACAATGATAGAGAACTTTGGAAACCAAAATGTCATTATTTGTGGAGATGGTAATTTAGTACTTAACCCCTAATTAGATTATTATAATTATAAAATTAATAACCCAAAGTCTAGAAATACTGTTCTTGAAAAAATGGATGAATTTAACTTTGTTGACGTATTCAGAGACCTCCACCCAAAGTCTAAATGGTATAAATGGAGAAAGAAAACTCCAATAAAACAGGCGCGTTTAGATTTGTTCCGGATCACACAGAATATTCTTCACAATGTAGTAACTTGTTGTTGAAACCCTAACTATAGATCTGATCATAACAGTATTAGACTAGTTTTAACACTAAGTACTGTTATTCCGGGCAAAGCCTTACGGAAATTTAACAACTACTTATTAAAAGATGAAGATTACATTAATATAATAAAAGATTACATAAATGAAATTAAAACTCAGTACGCTATGCCAATATAAAGCTTGGATGCCATAACAATCAATACCTAATAAAGAAATTCAGTTTGTAATTAATGATCAACTCTTTTTGAAACATTGTTAATGCTATTTTATATGCTACATATAGGAAAAAAATGACAGAAAATAAGGAAAAACTACTTTTTGAAGATACAGAAAAATTAGAAAACGATTCGAACCCAACCTTTGATGCAATAGGTATTACGAAAACTGAACTAGAGAACAATAGAGAGGTGAAACATATGGGGCAATAAATTAGATATCGGGCTAAATGGATTGAAGATGGGAAGAAACCAACAAATTATTTTTGTAATTTAGAAAATCGACATTTTACAAATAAGACCATTCCAAGAATAGCAAAAAATTATGGCAATATCATTACCAATCGAATGGATATATTAAATGAAACAAAATTATTTTATAAAAATCTGTATTCTTTGAAGGATAACATTACGAATACCTATGATTTAAATAATCTCAAGTCTTTGGAAATAAATTTTCTGTCCAAAAAAGATTCTTAAACTTTGGAGGTCCTTATATCATATGAGGAACGTACAGAAACATTTAAGAAAATGCAGAATAATAAATGCCCCGGCTCTGACGGTTTCGCAACTGAGTTTTTTAAAATATTCTGGAAAGGTTTAGGACATTTTGTGATTAGATCGATAAACTATTGGTTTCAAAGGCGTGAAATGTCTGTTACACAAAAACAAGGTATTATAACATGTATTCCCAAGGGAGATAAACCTAAGCAAAATCTTGAGGCGATATCGCTTTTAAATGTTATTTATAGAATTTCCTCTGGAAGCATAGCAGCTCGAATAAAACCGAAGTTGGATTTGTTAATAAATTCAGATCAAACTGGATTTATTCCTGGACGATACATTGGTGAGAATACCAGACTCATCTATGATATATTGTAATATACAGAACAAGAAAATATACCTGGGATGTCACTATTAATTGACTTTGAAAAAGCATTTGATGCAATGTCATGGGCCTTTATGAATAAAGTGTTATATTGTTTTGGTTTTGGGGACGGTATTTGCAAATGGATTTCTCTATTTTATAATAATATTTCATCTTCTGTAATTCAAAACGGTCATCTGTCCATTTTTTTTGCTATCTCACGTGTGTCGCCAAGGCGAACCTCTCTCACCTTATGTCTTTCTTCTATGTGCTTAAATTCAATTTAATGATACGAATGAACACAGATATAAAGGTTATCATTATCGATAACGAAGAATACAAAATTTGCAGATGTTACATCTTTTGATATTGGATGGCTATGAAAAATCACTGAATACTTGTCTACAAACATTAGGTAATTTTGGTGGTATGTCTGGTCTCTTAATTAATTTTTCATCAGTGGTCAAAAAGAAAATTAACACCTTATGGGAAAATAACAGTATTAAAATCTCTAATAATTCCTACTCTTAATCATTTATTTATATCATTACCAAATCCACCGCCTAACTTTTTAAAACAATGAATAAACTGTTTTATAGTTTTATTTGGGACGGGAAACCCGACAAAATAAAGAGAGATCTACTGAGTCAGTCTAACATAAATGGAGGGCTCAAAATGCCAAATTTGGAAAACGTTGTAAAGAGCTTAAAACTAACATGGATAAGACGCATAATTGTTAACGGGTCAAAATGGCAGCGACTTTTTTCATATATGTACCTTAAATACCGAAAATTTCTTAATATATTAGAGAGAATTTTGAAAAAATATACAGGGTAATATATGCAATATTTTTTGGAAAGATGTTATAATAGGATTTGTTGAATTGGTAGCGTCTATTAAGCCAGCTAATTGGAAAGAGTTTTTGTCACTGAGTTTGTGGTGTAACCCAAATATCAAAATAGGGAATACATCCGTTTTCTACAAATCTTGGTACAGTAAAGGTATATATAATGTTAATGACTTGGTTAATGATTCGGGGAAATTTATGCAGTTTGGCGAATTTAAATATACTAGCGGAAAAAAAGTAGCTGTGCATTAATAAAATTTATAATTTCGCTATTATTACTGAATGTATAAATCTTAAAATTTGCACAAATGGTAAGTGTATATACCTCTATCATATCGCTCGTCATTGCATCAATTGCCCGTGATTTTTACGCTTAATGCGCACGGGTCGATTTTAATGCAATTGTCGCCCAGCTTTTCAGTGTGACAATATTTTAGGAATAATTTTTTGTTGTTTGTTTGTTTGGACACCAGAAAACCAGAAAAGCAATTTTATTCGGTTTAAAGCTTTCATAGTGCAATGCCTAGGCTAAATGAAAATGATCGCCTCCTCGCAATCGGTATGCTTGAGGCTGGTATGACCCAAAGCTTTGTGACTAGACATTTTGGTGTCCACAGAAACAATGTTTATGCTTTATGGAGACGATAACAACAGTTTGGCATCACTAGAGACCGCCCTTGTTCGGGACGTCCACGCGTAACTACACGTCAGCAAGACAACCATATCTGGCTTGTGCACCTCTGGAACCGTTTCCAAACTGCCAGTACTACTGCCCGGAGCATTCCTCGACTACGCCCAATCAGCCCCAGAACAGTACGGAATCGTTTACGGGAAAGACATATTCGCCCACGACGTCCGGCAATCCGTCCAATTCTACAACGACGTCATCGCACAGCTCGTCTTGCATGGTGCAGAACACATTTACGCTTCAATCGACGAGACTGGACATAAATTACGTTCACCGATGAGTCTAGATATCACTTGGACAGCAGTGGCGGACGCTCCAGAGTGTATCGGCGCATTGGAGAACGTTTCCATGACGCGTGTGTGGTCGAACGACGTTCGTTCGTGAGGGGCAGTTTAATGGTTTGGAGTGGCATCACAGCGAATGCCAGAACTCCTCTGGTAGAATTGGACCGGTGTACGGTACCGTGATGAAATCCTACAAACCCATGTCATCCCATTCATACAAAGACAGCAACGTAACGTCACTTTTCAGTATAATAATGCAAGACCACACGTCGCACGGATTGCAATGGATTTTCTGACACAGCATAATGTCAATGTGTTATTGTGGCCAGCCGTTTCACCCGACCTTTCTCCAGTTCAACACGTATGGGATGAATTGGAACGCCGATTGCATCATCTGCCCGATCAGCCTGTTACATTGCAAGGGTTGGCCCAAACGTTAGACCAGATATGGAACATCAAGCATTCTTTAGGCATTTAATCAACTCTATGAGGTGTCGGTGTCAGTCATGTGTCAATGCTAATGGTGGTCACACACGATACTGATCTTGTGAACTGACTTTTACTATCTGCTATGTTTCGAGTTCCCTGCGTATAAAATAACAGTATCTGTAACCTTTTCAATGACATGAACTTGTAAAGAAATATCTAATAAACAAATACGAAATTATTCATTGCTTTGCATTTTCAAATTATTTTATAATCTCACAATTCAATCATGCACAGTAACATTTTTCCGCTAGTATCTATAACAATATCGATGAGAACTTTCTAAATTTTGCAGGAATGGTTAATGCAGTCAAAAAGTTACTACCTTATATTATAATATTTACAATAGCATCCACTTTCCGATAATTAAGGTTATTTCTCAACTTTACAGAAAACTTGCTTCATACGTCTATGTAAACGTATGTTTGACCTTTTTGAACTGATCCAACAGTACCGCGTAAGAAACTGCTCTAACTGGGTCAAACCAAATCACCAAATTGACACCCATACGTCACATACCCTTACACGACACGTAAGTTCCCACACTTCTGGTGTATTTTCTAATTCTTCTTTTTCAATCTGTATTTTTAATTTAAATCTGCAAATGTAACTGTTAAATATTTTTAAAATATAATCGTTTAATTCTGTCATTAAAACGACTGTATTCCATTTAATGGATTGGTTATTTTTTCATCAATGGAATAGGCGGGGTCACCTGTCATCCCACTTATTAATGACGTCATCCTTTATAGAGATGCGATAGACGGGTTCCACGATGCACTAAAACAAACGGAGGTAGTAAATTAACAAACATGAAATGCAGTAATAGTTTTAAGTCCACATAGCAGATTAGATATTAGAAATAAATTGTAAATATAAGAAATGAAATTGTTTTTGGGGCACTTGAAGCTAGTATGATACCGGGCGTTCCGGGTACAAATTGCATGAAGAGCGAAGCAAAGTGCCCCCAAAACAATGTCATTTTTTTATTGAAATTCTTTCGGCAAAAATACCGAATCCATTGATACATTTTCATTAACTTGTTTTATGGAAGCTAAAAAAGGATGCAAATCAATGTATAACAGATTACAAACTCACTGGATGAAACCAAAGGTTCATATTAAATGGGAAAGTTCTTTTGATACAAACTGCTTTGATTGGAAAAAAATAAATATATTACCCTATAGAAATACCAAGAGTACTCGTTTTAGATGGTTCTATTATAGAATAAACAACCATATTTTAACAACAATTGCATTCTTAAATAAAATTAAAATTCTTCCTTCTCCAAACTGCACTTTTTGTTAGAGTCACCCAGAGACAATTGAGCATTTATTTAAGGAATGTCCTGAAACACAAACTCAGTGGCAAAATTTTATTTTCTTAATTGCGGCTAAATGCATAACACAATTTAATTATAATAAAAAACATATTTTATTTGGAATAACTAGCCAAAACAGTATTATAGAAAACATTTTGATTTTGGCATTCAGATTTTATATTTATAAAATTAAATGTGTTGAATGTAAACTGTCTTTTAATGCCTTAATATCATCCTTACAATATATGTATAGAACTGAAAAATTTACATCTTCTTGCGATACCAGCCTTAAAAGTATGGAACTATGGAGAAAATGGCTCCCTCTATTCTCGTAAATATCAAATGAACTTGTATTTTATTTACCTGTTATGTTTTGAATTACAAGGTCATGATCACGGGTATAGGTAGCTCAGCGTTTTGACAACCTAAATATATTGTTGCGAACGCTGAACTATCTTTACTGGTGTAGTCTTAATAATTTTAATTTAGTTATTTGTGCATTATGTATTTTATGTCGTTATATGGTTGTGTTGTTGTGAAATGATAAAAATAAAAAAAAAATTCTCAAAAAAAAAAAAAAATAAAAATATGTTTAAGTCAGGGTATTGTAAACATGAAATTTGATTTTTTTTTTTTCTTTCCAAGATTTTGTGGTTCGTTTGGAAAGTGCTTAATTGCTACCTGTAATAAGTTGTTATCCAGTGTAAAAATGTATATTCACTGTTCATATTTCCACTCACAAATGCTAGTTTGCCGACACTAGATGTAAGCTTTTAAATTCAACTTATAAAACAAAATTAAAAAAAGTACTGTTCACGTTACTAAAGGTTTGATGTTCACTAAATAGTTCTTATTGTAAGACAAATTTGTCAGTAGAAGATCATAGATTCTTTTTTTTTCCCACCACTGCTTCTAAACTGTCTTTCTTTGCTTAGATACTTCTTGTCCTTTTTAAATATTAGAGGTACAATTTTGAGCTCGTCTGGCCAAAGATCAAGCTTGTTTAAGGGGAAAAAGCTTGAAAGTCCATATTTTATAATAAGAAAAAAATCTTCGATGAACTTAGTATACAATGGTTTACTTTTTTAATGTTGTTTAACTTTATTATTTAATCAATCAAAAGAATTAATACAGTTTATGATGCTTATCCTTTAATATTTGGGTAGATGCAGAGTTTATGATATTATTTGTATTAATATGTACTCTGCCACTTTACTATCAACATTTTACTGCACTTCTGGGGTTTCCCTGGCTATTATGGATAAAAGCCATACAATTGGTGTAGATTTGTCTTCATATATTTTTCAAATAATCATATACATATTTTAGGTAGCAGAATAATTTGCGTTTTTTTTTAAATCTCAGATTGTATTTTTTAACACCAATACAAAAGCTTCAAAGCTTTATTATCGATTGTCATATTTGCCACATATTTTTCCGTTTCGCTCTTTCTTTTATTTGATTTTTAAAACTAATTGTATCCAATTTCCAAATAATAATTTTGCAAGGTTAAAGAATGAATTGAATTATATCACACTTTAATATAAAATTAATCTTAAATCTAACGTTATATTGCCTAGTTTGATATACAGGTAGAATAAATGCCCACTTTATTTGTACTTTCTATTTATCTCCCTTTTTTTAACCTGATCTGAATGATGTCCCCAGAGCTATAACCATCACTATTATGATTCAAGATGACCTTTAAGAAAAATCTTGCAGAGTAAAATTTCGTCAAAAAATCTCTGTTCTGTCTTGGTTGCTCGTTTCAATGGCAAACTTCTAAAAAAATCATAAAATTCATACAATAATTTACACTTACTACAATGTCTTATTCTGTACACAAAATCTTAAACATGTATATTGTAATTAAAACATGTTTTACTGTGCTACAATGTTAATGGCTATAAAGCAGAAAAAAAATAGTATCTTAAGTTAGGTTAAAATTCAAACTAATCTGTATTGTTTTTTTCAAAATTTAAAAAATGGGTCAAATTAACAGGTGAATGTAATAATCTTGTTCTTCAAAATTATGTCTTCTAAAATAATTTTTGCTAAAATAATTTAAAAGGAATGTGAATAATAACTTTATTTCTTCTTTTACAGATAAAATCAGGGTCCTTTAAATACCTCCTATGGCCAACACCTTATCAATATCGATTGGATTGTGTATTTAAAAGATAATTCCGATTAAGTTTTTTTTTTTTTTTTTTTTAAATTTGTTTAAAAAATAAGAAAGATATTTTTCATTGACCAAGAAATTATTTGTGATTTTATAAAGTATAAAAATGCAAACTTTAACTTTTTCAAATATTTATACATATAGTGTTCACAATTATTAATGCAAATCTTTTTAAAAGCACCTCTTGTCTTGAGCCAGCTTAAGATTTTTATAAATTGAATCCTGCACAAATTGAAAAATGTTTTTTTACATGCTGGGTTACATAATGAATGTTATGAAATACCTGCCCATTCCACAGTGCATTCGCTTTAATATAATAACATTTTAAACAAAATGTTAAATGTTTTTGAACACTTTTTTGCGAATTCCGAGTTTAAGCATCGCGGGTGAACTAAAACACCGTATGAACACTGTATAACACATTTGTTGAATATCTATTATTTTAACTACACCCTGTTTGTATAGTGATGCCTTTGTCCTGGTTTGTAATTCAGCTTCATACCGAGCCTTGCTCCTCATAATTACACTCATTAGTCAGCTGTAGTTTACTGAATTTTAGTTTCTATTCAAAACAAGCAATATATTTAATGACATTTCCGCTTACTTTGTACTTGTGAAAAAAGTATGCTCTAATTTTGCATTTAATTTCTTTTTAATTTGATAATTTTTCAACCTAAAAAACAAAATCGTCTGTTACCATAATATATTTTCCTTTCCTCCAATTATAGAATTAAATCTGCCGCTATGACATGTGATTTCTGTAATTGTTTGGATTAATTGCAATGTGTATGCTTTATTACATTTTGGTTGGTTCAAACTTAACCAATCTTTTCATAATCACAGATAAACGCCAATATTGATTTTTAGATGCATTTTATGAGTACCTGGAATTATAATTATGTTGCTGAAGTTTGTGCTCTTTAGATCTGTGGTTAGGACAAAATAATCATGTTGTGCAGTGGCGGATAATTGCACAAGGGCTATACCTTCATGCATTGCTATGGTCAAGGTCAAATATCATATTATGTCACACTGTCAACATAAACATAAAGTAATACACATTGGTATAAAAGACAATACACGGGCATATTAAGTGAGTAACACTTTATATGAATATCAAGTTGGTTGATTGACTTCCTGGTGCATATTGTTAACTTCTAACAAGATTACTTAATCCTATTCCAAGTTCACATTTAATATTGTCTTCCCATTTTTACACCTATCATTAAAATAAATAAAGCGTAAGAATAGCATGATTTAGAGAGGTCAATGCTAGATTGAAAATCACACAAAAATTATTGCAGTCTTCGGTTTATTGATTCGGTGAATGATAACAAACATCAAACAGGATTGATTTATTAAGTACTGATAATTCTATCCAAACTAATTCTAGACCAGATAATTCTAAATCAATATGTCTTTTAAACGCAGAAAGGTAATTAACAACAACCCCCACCCCTACCTAATCTATCTAAACGAAGTAGTGTGTAAACAAAAATAAATAATGTTTCTGCTTCAGTTTTATCATGCAACCATGTTTCAGAAACAGCTATCAGATCGTATAAAAAACTATTACAAAGGATACACTCAATTGCGTCTAATTTTTCACGATTATAGTAATTTCAAAGTTTAAGACAAAGGCTCCGAGCGTTTAACTGACAAAATAAAAACTTTTTCTCGCCTGTTGGACCAGGATTAGGAAGGATATCACCACATAACATTAAAAGTAGTAAATTGAAAATTGTGATTTTGTGGCTAAGGAAAATGTATTGAAGAGAATAAAAAAGTACCTAGTAAAACGCAATACTGGTGGACAGAGAAGAACTCATGGTTGTATGCTATAGCTACTTTTGTACCTAAGATTTTATGGTTCCAAAGACCATTTGCACATCGATACTGAACTAGGCTAATACCCATTAGTTATGATAACAAAATGTAATTTTTTACATAATCATAAATAGATACATAAACGTAAATGAAATACACATACACATACACACGCCATTCACACAATGGACATAAAACGACAAAGAACAATTATTGTGAGATATTATTTGGCAATATAAATGAAGTAAGACCTTTGTAAAATGCACTTTTAAACTGAAGAATAGCTAACAATATTCAAATTTGACATTGAAATAATACGTTTGGATATATATTTACACTGGCATCAAACAGTACGGAGAGACTGTAAGACAGAAGGACGAGTTACTTAACATCTTATAAGTCTAGTTTGCCTAAATATCAATCAACTTAAAGTGTTTTTTTTTCATGACATCAAGTGCACAAGTTTGAAAGTGATCAAATAATATAGGACCAAGCTTCTGAGCAAATGGATTCCATTTTGAGATTATCAACAACATATTCGTGACTTTGCGATCGTGCATTAATGTAAGGAATTTCCTAGACGCTCCAATTTCCTGGTCATCATTTACCGAATCCCTTAATTCACCTTTGTGATTTAAATAGACACAAGAGAGAACATTGTGATATGCTTTTGCTACATCCGGATTCTGTAGAACTTGAATAGTAGCCTCTCATGCTTTACGGATAGTAATGATTTGAGTCGCATGTGCTTGGCGTTGTGGTTTGGACTAGAAAAGGTATGTTTGTTTTTATTAATACCAACATATACCACATCGGGGTTTTTATTTTATTTGGGGAAGTCAGTATGTTATCAGCTTAAGATATACATATTTTCTCTTTATAAGCATCTCCAGAAGGTTTGAATATTAACATATCACCTACAACTTTGGTGTCAACATTTTCCTCACAGAAACGTTTTTGTAAGTCTATAGCACGTTTTCGATTATCCCTTTGGGATTCAGGGAATTAGGTATATATTTTGACTCCTTTTTAAGCAGTTTAGCTAGTTGCAGAACTTTTTTGTTTTTGTAAATAATCAAAACATTTTCCTACTATAGACTTGGGTATGTTTTATTGAACTTTGAACCTATCCCATGAATGCGATCAAATTTAACGGGATCTATCTTCAGTTCATTAACAATAACATTGTTTATTTTATCAGATAAATTTTCACCGTATGATTCTTGAATACCGGTAAATATCAGATTGTACCGCATACCTCGGGCGGCCTGATTAGTAATCTCTGTAGAGCTGTTTTTCACTCTCTGTTCTAAATGAACAATATATGATTTCAAAAGATCGACTTCTTTCGAGAGGGTAGCAATAAGAGAACGCAATTCATTTATGTCTTGTGTCTGATCATTAAGTTCAACAGCCAGTAAATCTAATCTCTCTTCAATACAGTCTCTTTTTTATGTCAGACTTAAGACTGGACACTTTTTCTAGACGTAAATGACCTTAAATCACTCTGAATGCTTTAAACACTCAGTAGAATCTCTTCATTTATTTTATCAACAGGTAAACTAGTAGTCATTTCTAAATATGTATCAGAAGAGAGTTTGTCTACAGGCGTCACCTTGTTATCTGCCATATCATTTGACATACTTTTTTTACTAGGGTTGATCTTCTGGCTGTTCTCTAAATCAGGCGAGCTCCTTTCTTTCCGTTTTGACAATGGCAGTGATCAGAAGTAAATTACAAACTTTTAGCACAAGTCATTCAGCCTATATCGACTCTTTTTGGACATAATCAATTAAAAATCACCTAGCTACCGAAAACACGACCAACCATTTCCGAGAGAGCCACCATAAGAATTATTTAAGATAATTTGCAACTATCATTGGAAAACAATATCCCAAGAACCTTATTGTTAGAAGATTTTAAAAAAACAATCGATTCACTCTCATTGCAATTTATAAATAAAACTTTGATATTTTTAATTATGGAGAGAAAAATGTAAAATGGACTAAGTTTTTATATAAAAAAATTCAATTGCTTGATTCAAAATAAACTGAATATCAATTTTTCAAATATCCAGAGGCTGCAGACAGGGGAATGAAGGGATCAATCTCGCCATATCCATTTATACTATGTGCCAAAATTATGCCGAATATGTTTTGAAATAATAAAAAAATTCATGGAATTAAAATTGGAAAAGTTCAAATATGTCTTTTACAATAGGCAGATGACATATGTATTTTCTGGATGGTTCGGAAAATGTTCTATGGATCTACTCTTTCAATATTCAAAATATTCAGGTCTTAAGATATTAACTCTTGGTCAAAAAGAATACTTACCCCCACTGGGAAAAAAAAACTGTTATTGGAACATTGTTATGACCTAAATTAACACAAGTTTTAACGGTTTTACCTAATCCTGCAACGTTTTAACAAATTAGGAACAATATTTTACTAATACATATGGAAAAGCAAGGTGACATAATTAATAGAAAAAAAAACCTTTTTCAGGACTATAAATTAGGAGGATGTAAGATGATACATGTAGAGAGTTTTATAAAGTCGATAAAATTAACTTGGTTGAGGCGTCTTTAGATTAGAAACAATTTGTGTCTAAACGATCTTTTCAATGAAATACAAAAATCGCAAATTTTGAACTTCTTGGAGATAAATATTGTCGCCGAAAAGCAAAAAATTGAAATAACCAATTTTCGAAAGTGGTAATGTTTTGTTTAGTGAATTTCAAATTAAAAAATTAGAATTTTTTCGAACGTTTTTTAGTTCTAAAATCAAATTTTTATTATAATTCCAAAATAAAAATAAATAATAAAACCATTTTTATAAAACTTTCTTTGATATGGGGATGACAAAAAATAGGAGATCTACTGAACGAAAAAAAAATGAATTCATAACAATCAAAGAATAAGACATTAAGCAAGACAATACCGCCCACTGTTACCGAAGGACTAAAACGAGAGATATTACAATGCTATTAAATTACAAATGTTAATGGTATAAATAAACGCTTTAATACATAAATTGAATAAATTAGCAAGTATTCATAAGGTTCTAGACACATCTATGATCTATCTGTACATTCATTATACAAAAAATAAAAAAAAAAATTAAAAAAAATTAAAAAAAAAAAAATCGGAAATTGATTTTTACTGGTCTGAAGTTTAAATTAATATGTTAAAGTGGTTAACTTTAGAATACAAAATCGCATTTTTGGAACAGATACATTTCTTTAAAAATACAATTTAAACAAAACTCAGACTGTACATTTATGCGAAAATTATGATCTATATCATCTTTTTTACGACTGTCAGAAAAAACGTAAACTTTGGGAAAACCTTGAAATTTGGCTAACTGAACATACATCTATTACACATATAATAACAATGAAGGAAATAATTCCGGGAAATTCTGGACAAAATCAAATTTGTTTTAATCATATAATTGCACTTCTTAACAGTTTATTAGTTTGAAACGCTTTTAATAAAAAAAAATATAATTTCCTCGAACTAACAAAATGCAAATCTCAATACTAAAAATTGAAATGAAAAGATAATAAGTGTATGGGATATTGAATAAATTGTACTTCAAAATTTAACATTTATATTGCTTTCATTGAATTTTATTCTTTATCACTAAAATAATTGTAATACAAATGTTACTTATTGTAATTATCAATGATAATGTTTATAAGGATGTAGTCACTGTATCCAAACTTATACTGATTTTACTTGACCTACCATAGTTCTTTGTTCCTTTCATTCTCAAAATTGACTTGCACATGACGGATGAAGCTAGCTAGACACGAGGTGCTTACCCTTCCGGAGCACCCGGCCTCAATTCCTTGATATAACTAATTTTGCCAGCTTTTAAAGTATTTACTTTGTTTATTGGGATTGTGATTTGGAAAAGGACTGGAATATTTGTGTTTTATTTCAACTGTTTTAACCCTTGGCTAGATATTTTTCTTCATTGTGAGTTTGATTGTTGTTTTGTTAGGCCTAACAATTTTTTATCCATTTTGCTATTCTTAGATGGTCCAGGAACAGTAACATTCTTACCACCTAACGCGAATTATTTGCTACAAAAACAAGAAACCATACCAGATATAACGTGTTCTGCAGACTGCAACCCAAACTGTAGTTATAAATGGACTAAAAATGGACTGGTTACATCACAGGTCTCCGATAGTATTCTGTCACTAAGGAACATAAACTGTAATGATACTGGTTTATATCGATGTACAGCATGGAATGAATTTGGTACAAAGAACTCTAATGATAAAAATGTTGATATTAAATGTGAGTACACAGCCTGTAACAACCAGTTCTTATTCTATTGACCGGCATTGCAAAGCGTAATTTATATGTCAAAAGTTTTTTTGTTTTTTTTTTCACGGACACAATTTAATTTGTAACAAATGTACTTATAGTACGATAAACTAGTAGATACGAATTTCTTATCTATGTAATAATTATGTTCTATGCAAAAGTAAGTGAGTGAGGTAATGTGTAATGCCTTTGTCATTTTTTTATATATATCAAGGTATTTTTTTTTTTTGGATGGTGAAAAACGGGAGTGCCTTGAGAAAACCACTGACCAGCAAACATACAAACTTTCTTAAATAAAAATATGTCTCAGTGGGATTCCAGGCAAAAAAAAAACTTGCTGTAAACTTAGGTGTATGCATTATACTACATTTTTACCATAAAACAGCATTTAGGTATTTGGCATTGTTTTGTGAAACGAAAGGCCGAATCACCAGATGAAATTCATGAATACAGTTTAATGTACTTTATCTAGCGGTAAAATTTTTATGCGATTTTCTGCTTGATGACTTTTTTGATGCAGTAATATAATTATAGCCTTGTCTGCTAAAATATCTAGTACTTGTTGACTATGAACATAACACTTGCTTACAAATTCACAGACAATTTTTTTTAATCTCAAATAATGCTATTAACAATGTTAATTATACCTACTTGCAAATATAATATCATTCTCTTTTGATTCCGTTGATCGAGGGTTATGAAATTTGGACAGACAGGGGAGCTTTCTGTCGATTTTAACATTTTTAAATGCAAGTGAATTAAAAAGACAAATATGAACTGGATCATTAACTATGTGAAACCTAAATACAATATATCAGATAATAACCATAGTAAGACAATATAGTACGATAAGAGTAACCACGTAAGACTATATCCTTACTATAAACCATGTTCCATTAAATAGCTATATTATAAACCATATGCCACAAAATACAAATAAACCATTGGACATAAAATTACCAATTGCCACTTAATGACCATATCAAAAACCATATGACATATTATTCATCACCATATCAAAAGCCATATCAAACATGCCTATTTGATAAATCATAAGACACAAATATTATTTATTTATTTACTTATTAATAAATCACTTAATTAATTACTTTATGTATTTATTAATTTATCTATTTATTCATTTATTGTTTAACAAACCTTCCTTGAATTCGAAACATCTAGTTGCCTAACATTTATGTTTTAATTTGGTGTGTGTTTGTATGTGTCTGCGGGAGAGAGAGAAAGAGAGAGAGAGAGAGAGAGATTTTTAAATAAATATTATGGGCAAGTCAAGAATTAAATGTACTAAAGAGAGAAAGAGAGTGAATGAGTTTTTGTTAAAAATCGCATGGGCTAGAAAATCACACACAAACACACACACACACACACACATATATATATATATATTACAGCTGTGGCTAGAGCGATAATATTTTTTTTTTGCTTTGCAATATATTAGAAAAAATTAAAAATCGCCTCGTAACTATTTTATAATATTCCCCGAGGAAGCTATAACAAATTCAAAGTTTAAAATGCTGGATTATGGTTAACCGCTTAGATGACTCATTGTTTTGAAACCTAACCTGAATACTCAGGTTTTCTGTACGGAAAAAAAATCTTGATAGGGGAATTAAATTCCACTGCACTGGCATTTCACTGCAAAAATTCAACCCGGCTAGGATAAAGTCTGTCAGTAAATGGTTATATTCTGTTGTTCATTTCCTACTTCAATATGTTCCCTTATAAACGTAATTGAACTTGCAAGGAATACATTTAACCCTAAAATTCCTATTTTGTCTTAAACATCACTTTACCAACTCTTTTTCATTAGGAAATAAATTTATTCAAAGTTAACATGTGTAAGTTACGCATATTTTAAAGAAATGCTCTCTCTCTCTCTCTCTCTCTCTCTCTCTCTCTCTCTCTCTCTCTCTCTCTCTCTCTCTCTCTGGCAAATCCGGTATCTGTAAGGCACGCCATTATCTACCTGGTAACGAGAAAAATGTTTTGAGATTGATAAAATATATTCCAACTCACTCTAAAATAAAAAATCATCTTTATTCTATTTTATTGAAAAGTGAAATGTTACGAATGGAAAAAAATAGATCAGCATATCGGTAGGATAAGTTGTTAACGAACACAACAAGTGGATTTAAGAATAAAACTTTTAAATCGCAAATCAAAGAGAAGATATTTAATTATTCGTAATCGAATCATCTCTGTTATTGTTACACAATAAGGGGAAAATCCATTCGAAGAAATTAGTTTTATACTACGTTATTCTATTTCCAAAAGAATTTTATAAGGTTAAAGCAAAGGTTATTGATTTTAATAATTTTATTGTTTTGTGTTAACATATTATATTTTTAAAGCATTGACGTATTGTTATATATTTATACACTCAGATATTGATATAAATCCTGTGGCTTCAAAACTGACATTTGAGACGACTCAAGATATACAATTAACATGTACCGTCTTAAGAAATCACGGAGGTGTCGTATTCCGTTCATGGACACAGAAAATAGGATCAAGCGTAGTACGGACATTTGATGGTTTTAATACAGACAATGAAACTGTTCTAAAGATTGCGTACAGTAGTTATCAGGATGTTGGAAATTACACATGTTATGTTTATGATAGAAATGGAATTTTCATAAATAGCAAAGATATTGAAGTAACAATAAACGGTAAGTAAAAGAAAAACAAAAAAATGATGAAAGAAATGAAATGCGAATTTCAATTAATGATTTGGTTCCTAGGAAAGCAATAAAAAATTCTTAATTGATATATTGTGAAACAGTGTACGTTTAAAACCTGAAATGAAGTAATACAAAATAAATTTGAAACATACCAAAGTGATTAGTTTAAACACAACCAACAATTTGAACACAAGAAAGAAATTTACTAACTTTAGTAAGGCAAAATGGTTTGACAATTATTACAATTTTGACGTTTGACAAGAAATTAAATAAAATAAATGGTGTATTCAAATCCACAAGAGAGTTCTCAAACGTGTCATTGATTTTACATCAAGAAGTACACAAAGTATCAAATATAAAACAAGTAAAAAATAAAAAAATTAGGAAGTAAAACGTCCAGTAAATCATCGTAATAGACAAACTTAACATTAATTGTCTTTATATTTATAGATAAACCTGTGATAGCGGAAACAATTAAACTTCAGGAACAAAAACGACATGTAGAAATTTTAGTTGACTTTTATTCTGTTCCAAAACCTCTTAAGGTAGATTGGATGAAAGAAGGAGCAGTAGTTTCTCTTAATGAAAAATACCGACAAAGTAACATCGTCGTACAAATAACAATGACACTTCATGAAGTAAGAGTTCAACTTAAAGGTTACAGGGCGAAGCTTACCATCACAAATGTAACTGATGATGACTTTGGAACATACGTGTTAAGAATTGAAAACGTTAAAGGAATCGCAACACAGCAAGTTAATTATCAACGAAAAAATCAACAAATAGGTAACTAATTCCTTTATTTTCTATGCTATTGTTTCCATACAGATTTGAAACTTTCATTTTATAAATTTCTAACTGTTTGGTTTGTGCTTTTTTATCTATCAAACTCGTTGCCCCTAGTGTCATTGATGAGGATTTTTTTTCGAAATATGCACAAAAGGAGCATCAAATTTTAACAAAATTTTTGTTTCCTTCATCAGTAGTTGATTTTTTTTTACATGAGTTATTTATTGTTACACAATGAATGTTGCTGATATCAAACCCATTATTATTTTTTATTAAGCAATATTGTAGATTCATACAGTCCTTAATATTTTTTGGATCAAATGTGGTTTAGACATTTTATAAAATGTTATTGGAATACAATTTCGTATAATGAATTTTGTGGAAATAATTTCATTTTGTATTTATACTTAGCCATGAAACTAGCAAAATTCAACCCTCCCACCAACCACAAATATTTGTAATTTTAAAATATTAAGATATTTATTCAGATACTTTTATTCGATTATTATTCAGAAAACCTAGAACGCCTTGTGTACACCCTGATGCTGGTTATTACCAATATTTTTTTTACTTTTACTAAGGTTAAGAATAGCAAAGTTGATTTAAAGTGTTGGCAGTGTTCTTATTATAAGTATAGGTTCTCAGAAAAAAAGCTTTATAGAAATCACAATTCAGTTATCTACACGAGGGTATTCTTGGTTCAGTAGGCTACGTGCTATCAGGAAATGTACACTGTAGAAAATTCAGATACATATATGGCACATAAATGGTATGTGCAACAAACATTGATTTTGAGGGAACAAATGTTAGGATATATCACATCAAACTCGTTGAATAGTGTTATAAGATGTATTGATTGGAACGCTTAAAAAATTCCAACTATTAACATGTACAAAAACTAAAATGACTTCTAAAAGAATTTTGTATGATTATTCATCAATATTTACAATACAAATACAATTCCTATGATCTCATTGTAAAATCTGAAACATTCAGCAAAGACCAGACCTTTTTATATGCATTGTGGGTATACATACAACTAAATATAAATAAAAATCTCATTTTCTACTTTTATCAAACTATTTGAACATAAAAGACACTGCATTTACATTTAATACAAAGAACATTGATATCGACAAAAAAAAATTAATCAATTATTTTTTAAAATCTTTTTTATTTATTTATTTATTTGTTTATTTATTTATTTATTGTATATATAAAATATTTACATCGTCTGTGATGCATTTTCTCTCCATCTATAAGGTACAGCGACGTTAAGAAACATTTTATGCTCGCATGCTCGAGCACAACCCAGTCCGACAAAACATCGAGGGTTGATTTTTGTTAAAGCCTACATCTACAAAAAGTTAGATGTAAAACAAACTTAACTTTATACAGTTGTTTTTTGAACAATCAATATCAATTTGCAACTTTGTTCGTCAAATCGGATAAAAGTTTATGAAATGTGAAATGTTCTTTTCGTTTTAACGCTTCATTTTTAAACCGCCTATTACGTCATTTTATCAACGACTAGGCGGGACTTATCTTGGTCGATATTTTTGCTGTTCCCATAATTTTTACTATTGCCGACATATTTGGTCTTTAGCGATTTTTCTTTCTCAATTGTACAACGCAATCGACAGGTTAGTACAAATAATGATAGAGAAATATTATAAATATAAGAATTAATTTAATTTTTCCCCGGCACATCAAGTGATAAACTAGATTTTAAACATTTGCAGTTTATGAGATTTGCTGGTTTTAAACTATTGGTTATCACTTGATGTCTCGGAAACAAAATAAGTCAATTATTATTTACCCTAATTTTCTTTTTATTTCATTCTTCGTATACTTTTTATTTACTTTCATAACTCTTTGCTATTTTTCGTATTCTTATTCTGGTTTTATAGGGAGTTTATTATATATATATATATATATATATATATATATATATATATATATATATATATATATATATATATATATATATATATATATATATATATATACTTAAACTTGCAAATGTGTTGGGTCTCGCATATAAGACCTAAATATTGGGACCACACAGAAATACTGTAGTAGATGAAAATTAAGTTCAAAAACTAACCATCTTATGATGCAACAACACATGTATAGCTATGTATAAAAGTTTTTTCTAGTGCTTATTTGACTACCAGTCATGTCTTTTTAAACCTAATTTTTGGGTCGAACCCAATAAATTTATCGAAATTTATTGGGCCATGTAAGAGAAGGCCCAATAAAGTATACACCATATACAATATAGTTGGGACTCCATATACAATATAGTTGGGACCCCTTTGTTAAAGACCCGATATTTTAAATAACATCATCCAATTAAAAATATCATGTGTAGGACAAAAATGGCATGTATTACACAAAAATGGAATTTACATTAATGTCTTCAATTATATATAATATTTTTTTCAGAGAATTTACAAAATATTACACCTCATTTGAATATATATGGGACCCCATATACAATATAGTTGGGACCCCCTTGTTAAAGACCCAATATTTTATATAACATCATCCAATTAAAAATATCATGTGTAGGACAAAAATGGCATGTATTACACAAAAAAATGGAATTTACATTAATGTCTTCAATTATATATAAATATTTTTTCAGAGAATTTACAAAATATTACACCTCATTTGAATATATATGGGACCCCATATACAATATAGTTGGGACCCCCTTGTTAAAGACCCAACATTTTATATAACATCATCCAATTAAAAATATCATGTGTAGGACAAAAATGGCATGTATTACACAAAAAAATGGAATTTACATTAATGTCTTCAATTATATATAAATATTTTTTCAGAGAATTTACAAAATATTACACCTCTTTGAATATAGACCGGACCCCA
>JARBDR010000064.1:0-10000 GCA_029721355.1 Tegillarca granosa
TATCAGGGTCAACAGCCGTCAGGAAATGATAGAAGCTCTGAAAGACAAGATCGTAGTCAGAAGAAGCAGACAACAAAGTACGGTGAAAGCAAAAGCAGGTGAAAACACAAAAAGGAATGAAAAATGAAATACACAGAAATTCATTCAGAAGCCGAAAACAAATCACAGTCACACAGTTACAAAGGGTCGAAGGAAGAATTAAATCATTTACAGCACATCATTGAATGAAATATTTAAATTTGCGTCTGTTATTGTCAACTTAGAATCTGCTTTATTAAAGTTATATATTTTTATGGATCATCAGCATAACACATCACTATAAAAGTAAGGATTTTAGAGGTTCACTAAGGATGATTAATTTTTGTGCCAGAAGAATTTCATTAGCTATGTCAATGGTATATAAACATTTAGATTGCAAACAATTGACTATTAATCCGTCTTGTGTTTTTTAATTCAAAATTCCAAAAAGCTAAATATAATTCATTTCTTTTCAGAATGGCTAGCGGATCTTATGAAATTAACGTGCCATTTGTATGTACATTTTATAATCAGAAGAGGTGCAGTAAAACAAATTGTACATTCTTACACATATGTGAAGGTTTCCTTGACTCAACCTGTACCGGATGTACGTTGTCACATAACATTAAAGCTGACCAACCACTGTCTGTGCTTTCAGATTATGGATTCATCACTTCACAAAATGCAGAAACAATATTGGAGCGGTACAAATTCAGATTACAACAGGCTGGGGTAAGATCTCGTATACCATAAAGAAGCCTAGTTTAAAATTAACATTTAAATTACTTTAGCAAAAATATTTCAGAAATATGGAATTATTAAAAATAATTTGCTGATCACTGCGTTATTTATTTAACTTTAAATTTACGCATTCTGTAAACACCATTATATATCACAAATATTGTATCATTATTATTATATTATTATTATTAATAGATATGACATTTTAAAAAGGATTTTTAAATTGTAATGTGAAAATCTTGGCCTGTCATTTGTTGTTCATCAGTGTTTACCCTACCGAAACCATCAAAACAATGAAATTTTCTATTCTTATGTCACCCCTTAAAAATTTTTTTATGATAGCAATTCGTAAACGAAACTATTTTCGTACATATTTATATAATAACATTGTTTCTTCCATGTTATATGCCAAAATATTTCCCAAGGTAAGATGGCATAATGAACGACCCGATAGGGTCGTGCATTATGTCATCTAACCTTGGGAAATATTTTGGCATATAACATGAAAGAAACAATGTTATTATTATTATTACTATGAATTTCTTTGTTTAAATTGAAATTTTGTAAACAAATTACAAACTACAAAGTTTGTTTACAATCTATGTTATTAACAGACATTCCTTGAACGCTCGAATATACTTATAATTCAAACGCAGTAACGATTGTGAATTATACATCAAATATATGGTTGTGACTCCACCCATATTTCAACACGTCACAATAGGAAGCTCCGCATTCTTACTAACATGCATGTAATATGCCATGTTATACGCTCCCATTGATTTCAACATAAAAAATATGCCAAAATAGGATTGATGCAATTATTATTAAATAATAATTCATATTACAAAAACGCACGAAATGTTAAGAATTATTAGGTAAATAAATCGCACTGTGAGAATTTGTTCGTCGTCTGGTTACGGTAAAGAAACACGCAAGTCGCACAGAATACGAAATCAGTGTTAAAAAGGCTAAAAAATCACGCTTTGAAGGGTGAGATGCACATTTTACAAGTTTTGCAGGTAATACGACCACTAGTATCCTTTCCGAGATTAATGTGTTCCTCGCCTGCTACTCAGGATAAATAAATATGTGGCAGGATGGAATGGTAACTTCTTGCACGATTCCAATTCTAGTAATCTTTTTACTATATAGTTGCTTTTCATTGTATATAGAAAAACCATAGAGGAAAAACAGCAAGTCGAGATAAAAAGGAGACAACACGAGAACAAGAACAGAAGAAAGTGATGAAGTTTTACAGAGAGGCAGAAAGGGTCAAAATGGAAACAAATCTTCACATGCTGGCAGTATCATTCAAAGTGAGGATGTAGATATATGTCGCAACAATATTCGTGAAAGATGTAAATATGGCGAAAATTGTAATCGACATCACTGTAATCTACCATATCACTGGCAATATAAAGTACCGACTCAGCCATGGAAGAGTTTTCCACTTGTTGTGAATGAAACGTTGGAAATGAATTTTTGTGACAAAGACATCGACAACGCTATTGTATCTGTGGGAAAGTAAGTCACAAAAGTAATATATTTAAATTTTAAAAATTCAGAATAAGTTTAACGACCAATAACCATGAAAATGCGTTATCTCTGGTTTTATTGGAGATGTCCATCTGGTAAATCATTTCATACTTCAAGGCAACGAGTTTATGTATTAAATAATTCAACTTGCAAGTTAGGCTATATTGTTATACAAAAGTTCTTAAGCATGAAGTCTCAAAGATTTTCTGCATACTTATGCACGTTTATTTTAAATCTATTTGTAAAACAAAAACGGACTCAGGAGTGCAGTGTACAAATAATGAATTTTACCTTTTTAATAAACCTATAGCCATTTTTGTAATCTTTCTAATAATTTCTAACTGTTTATGCAGAATAGCACGTTAAATACCATTCAAAAACTATATACTAACATAAACTTTTGTTTTGGGGTATTGATGGTTTTAATTTTGCTTCAAAATAATTATACATATTTAGTGATCGATGTGTGGTGGACTTTAACCAGATGAAAGGAAAAGTGAAAGATGGAGAACTTACTCTTCGTCGACTATCCACGAGTTCTGCTTGTGAAGCACCACCTGGTGAGACGTTAGTTACTAATTGGACGTGGTATTGGAAACATGAAAATGATGGGTTCCAAATACACAAATGTAAGTATTTTACGTTGAATGCTTATTATGTTTTATTGATTATGATACAACAATTAAAAAGTATTTGTTCTCTTACTGAAAATAATATAAAACATAAACCAATATATGTTATAATAATACTTGAATTTATCATATACTTAGTACTGAATATGTAGTTTCTGCATGCTTAGATACGGCTAAAATCATGTGATCTATATCACCGACCGCACGTGCCCGGTCGAAAAAGCCGTATCACCGGTCTACTTGGAACAAACGGATCTTATCCATATGTATATTTATTCTTTCGAAACTCCTCGGACGGCATCGTTTGTTCTTACAAAGGTTCGCCCAGCTGAGGAGGAATATCTAGCAGACGGTTTGTTTATAGCAGACGTTTTCTCAGCGACATCAGTCAGCGTGGAATGCAGAAGATGTTTAGATTATAAGCTGTAAAGGGGCCAAAAATCATTAACAAGGTCTGCCTCAACGTATCTTTGTCATATTTTGATTAACAAATCTCTTGACAACTTTTTTTACACGATTTCTAGAAATGTAATTAATTAACTACAGACGTTCCATTTTAATAGAGCTTTCTCACTTTAGACAATTTCTTAAGTTGAAATTATTTTTAGGAATGCACTTTTCATCACTTTTATGGAAGTTAATATTTTTTACATCCTGTATGTAATACATGCATCTGTTCTACATGTTGAAATTTTAAGTATATGATAAACAGAATAAAACATGGCAAAATCGATATCATATGCCATATCAAACCTCGACAAATATTGAAGTCTCGGTCTGATATGGCATATGATATGGATTTTGCCATGTATTATTCTATATATATTACAGTCTTTTTAGTCAGTATAAGTCAGTTGTTTTACTCTACAAGGTAAAGTGTTGTTATTTCTTAATGAAATAAATACATGGGGCAATTGTAACAGCATTCATTTCTCCATAAAAGTAACCGTCAGTAAAGCCCACAGTCAGACCAAGAGTTCACAATAACCTCTATAAACAATAATTGGCTTCAAGTTCTGTCAATCCGTGATTTGAAGATACCAATAAACAGACAATATTTTTCTATGAAAAGTGTTACACGTATTTAGAACTATTTTAAGAACTTTTTTAATAAAGGAAAGCCAAGGAGATAGTACTGTGAGTGAAATCGGGAGGGAGATTGAAGAAAAATATATTGAAAATCCAGAAAACACCATTATCATAAACATTGGCGAATATCTGTACCATATTGACTTCAAAAATATGAAGCAACTCAATCTTGAAAGTATGAAAGAGCGTGATGTAAGGAGGCGACCCGAATATAGGTCAAAGGAGGATGTCGAAAGGGAGGCTAAGTAAAATACTATATTTTCAATTTATAGGTTTTCGGTTAAAAAAATTTTATTATTATAAAAGCTGTTGACATTTTTTTTTCAAAATTGCACAATATATACTCACATTATGTAGATACGACAGACCATAAAAAGATTATTAAATTAAGAACACTTTGATAAATGAAATTTATGCACATTATAAATGAGGAATTTTTTATCCATACCCAACAAAACATATTATTATAATTACAAACTTCACGTTGTTACACGATTTAGAGCAATTTCATTGGTCGTTTTCCTGTCATATGACTTTGTTATTTTCAAATAACAACGTTTTCTTACCGGAACTACTTTCTACCAGTTCCGGGAATTACCCATCTTTGAGTTTCATTAATAGAAGTTATTTTTAATTGTAAACAAATTGGAATGTCTTTGAGATCGGCAAATATTCCACCTAGAAACATTAAAATACCTCAATTTTTAAGACTATTTTAGATTTTTAGATTTAAATTTTGGAAAAAAATTGAACTTGAGAATTTACCAGAATATTTAAGACTATTAAATACATATTTATGAAATTTATCTTTTTGTAATCCAATCGCGGAGAACCCCTCTTGTACACCCCTAAAAATCTGAAGTCAAAATTTTGTTACACACCTAAACAAATTTCTTAACGCGTGTTTTCCGAATTCATGCAAAAAATATCAAAAAATTATAACTGTAGTCGGGTATACACTGCGCATCGCCCGAGAGCCACTGTCATCTCTATGCGGAGTATGCTGAATTTCAGTTTACTCCACATCATGCTTAATTCAGGCCACAGAAACGAGGCCTCAGTTTACAGCTACAGTAGGGTCGTTCTGTCAACAGAAGAAACATATCAGTGATAGCCTCTCTGGTAACGGCCAGTCTAATGCACCCCTACCGCTTGTTTTACCTCCACATGTCTATGATCATTCATTACAGTTACTACTGGTGTCATCATTAAACGAAATTCCTTCGTCTCACTCCCAGCCCATAGTTGGCAAAAAAATCGATTTTCAACCAAGAAAACATTAATTCCATTTCATCAGTTTGTTCCACGGATTTTTTAACACACTGTTCATTCAGTTTTCTTTTGTTATGGGAAACGTCAACCTGGAAGTTTGACACGCGTGTCCTACAAACGTTTCATAGCCGCACGTCCGTTGTTGGTAAATGTGTTGTCACGAGACATAATATTAAGGATTTAATTGTAATATCATTTATATGTTGACTTAAATTAACAAAAAATTAAATAAAAAGATATCAATTTGAAACCTTTTTTTAGTTTTTACAAGACATTTTATCGTCATTAAAGGTGACATTTAAGTATTATTACGTCACGACGTTGTAACATCGATTATCGGACAATCAGCTTATCAGTTCAGAAATGTAGGTCAGCAAAAAAAAACTGTTTAATTTCGGGTTTGTAATTATAAGAATTGAATTTCACTTTTTACGTTGTTATCGGGTGTTACAACGTGACAATTATTACAAATTGTGTAAAACTGCGGAGCGTAGCGAAGCGGTTTTACGCATAATTTGTAAGAATTGTCACGTTGTTACAATTTCTTCATTAATAACCCATTTTGGTAATCTTCGTTTTAAGGTCCATTTGCTTCTTTGCTTCTTTGGATCAAAGACATCAAGACAAAACTCTTGATCAGTACAATGTTTTATTTTGAACATTTTTTCTAGGACATTGATTAAAAGATATGTAGAACAAGGGGCGTTGTTAAATCATTGCATAACATTTGTCTGTAGAGGATTATAACTTTTGTTTATATATAGCTTTTTAAATCTCTGTTGTCGTTTGTTGTTTGCATTTCCATTGTTGTCATGAACAGTAAAGTCACACATTTCTATTTGATTCTGTTTTTTTTCAATAATTGTTCAAATTCATTTTTTCTGAACGAATAATACTACTTTTATATACAGAGAAAGAAGAAAAATATGTAGAAAGGTTGATATTAAGCAGTCCTCTTTGCAACAACAGTCTGGAGATTTACCAAACCATTGGGTTAATATGAATGATGAGGAAGAGGAAATGAAGCGGGTTTTAATACAACGATCAGAAAAAGAGTACATGGATGTTTTTAAAGTTTTTGTATCGTCACTCGGTAGATCTGATGTGGTAGTGGAAAGCATTGAAAGAATACAGAATCCTTACCTTTGGAAAAATTATGAATGGTAATTATCCGAAATTGTTTATCAAAGATAAATGCCTGAATTTAATGAGCAATTGAAAAATAATGAGGAATCTATATAACATTCTGATTTCAGTATTTGATAATAGTCATATACATAATTTTTAAAATATGCAATAGAAAATTAACAACATTCAAAACTGCAAAAATTGCCTAAAACGTAATTGATTTCAGGCAAATATTGCCATTTGATATCATTTGATAAACTCACACACATTAAATGTATCACAAAGATGGAATAATGTCTTTAATATCCTTCAAATTTAGAAATACAACAACATTAAACCTTTTACAAAACATAGTATTGCATATTTAGTTTGAGTGGGCAGAAATAAGAAAATAATGACACTACACAAAGTTTTCTCCATGGTTTTTATATCAATGGAAAACAATTCTAAATTGGGGAATTTATAGTTTTAAATTACAATAAAGATGTCAATAAAAGGGACATAACTAATAATATTTTCTTCAAATTAAGATATTTACTAAGGAAGACAATTAGTAATGGGTGTTATGAATGTTTCGATATAGACATTTTTTCATAACTATATTCAATTGATATAGATTTAATCCAAGTACATAATCAGCATAGAAATAAAAGAATACACAGCAGCAGCTAGGACTGCATGTAAAATAGAAAAGGTGATAATGGTCCTTTTACCACGTTACTTAATTTGCATATAAGTTTGGGTATTATATGTATATCGTTTTCATGTTAAAATTCACAGTTTAGAAGTAGTATTCGTCAGTTAAGGGTTTATACACTTTTGCATTTCTTCTTTTATATTTTAATTGATTTGTGCTTATAAAATAATATACAAAATATTCTGTTTGTATCTATGTTCTATTTGACATATCACTACTACTGTAATAGTAGTTGTTTGGATTGATGTTTTAAATAGGAAAAAGTTAAGGATGGAGAAAACAAATAAAGCAGATGGTGTTAATGAATGCAACTATTCCTCGGAACATGTGCAAGAAAACGTGGACCCAATTTCCGAGAACCAACTTTGACTGGAGATTGTATGGATCTGCAGTTGGGAGTATATATGGGCAAGGATCATATTTTGCTGCGGATGCCAATATCCAGATTCAGGATACGCACAGAAGGACAAGGATGGCTTTAAATGGATGTTTATAGTTAAAGTTTTAGCTGGAAAATTTACAGCGGAAGAATCAGACCTACGAAGACCTCCACCAATAGATCCAGCTTCATCAAAGGGGACGGTTGTATGATTCAACAGTCGACAATCCCAATTCACCCAGGATATATTGCATATTTGATAATTCACCAATATTACCCGGAGTATGTAATCAAATATCGCTAAGAAAAAAAGAACGCATGTGGTATATACACATGGTATTAGTTTTGATTTACAATTAAAATGTTAATGATATTGTATACAATATTTATTATTTCAGAAACAAAGTTATTACAATATTCTTAATTTTGAAGATTTGGTGTAATTATAAGGAACTATTCTGTGCGCCTATAATATGAAAATGTCCAGTTACTTTTAGTTGTTTATGAATATTAGCTTAAACCTGTAAAACAGTAAAAACAATATTCTATCATTACGAAACATTACTGCTGAGACCTTTTAAAATATATGGTACTGAAAAAATGTAGCTTTTTATTATTATCAAAATATAGTAACTACACCAAAGTACAACTAATGTTATTATTTTACTTTGTCTTGATTTTGTCTGAAGTTTTTAAGCACTCCTTTAACATGTGATTTCCTAAGCATGAATTTATATTGTAGTAAATATTTTATTCAGTCATTCTTATCTGTTTTTAATACTGTTTATAATGTGAAAATTTGTTATCAACAAAAATGCTAAGAGCTTCCTCTGATATTTTAGTTACTGCAAAACAAAATAATAAACAAAAAATAACTATAATGAAAACAAAAAAACAAAAAAAATTAATAAAAAAAATTTAAAAAAATTAAAAATAAAACAAATAAATATACATGTAATTTTGAAAATTCATTAAGTAATGGTATTCATTTTTGATGTACAATTTTAATTACCTAACATGTTATCAAAATGATTTCACATGTAATCCGTTTGTTTACCACATGCTTTTACATTTGATAAACATTTAAGTAAATGTAGCATATGTATTTTTATTTACAACAAATTATTTACACAACGTGCTTCTTTTACATTAATATTAAAAAGTAAATGTAACATATGTTTTTTAGTTGTAAACAAGTAAATAATACTTTGTCTTACATATATGAATTTGGGAGTTCGTATTCCTTTAAGTCTTGTCGTGCAGTTATGCATAATTGTTTTAAAAAGTACATTTGCATGCAAGAGGAATGGCCAATTCAAAATTGATATTTAACAGGAACAACACGAAGTACTATATAATCATTGTTTTGTAGGTTTCGTGTATTTTGCTGATGTAAGATATGGGAACTTTTTATATTAATACCGCATACCTGTATTGTTTTAGGTGCAGATTATGTTATTATAAAAAGAATAAAAATAAAATTCTGTTCCTAATGACATTGAATGTTTCTAACAAAAAAATAAATAAAAATAAAAAGGAAACAAAGATGTCAATTGTGAGTACCGTATTAGTTTTCTCCAATACAGACGTTTGGAGGTATGGGAACTTGTTTTGACAGCATTCACAAATGCAGAAAAAACGTTAAAGCTTATGATTTTCAGTGCAGGGTCGTAGCTTGCTATGAAGCAAGCAACCAAGGCAACTGTATGGAAAAAATCAGATCGATTTAAAAATATAGATTTTTTATAATTTCGATAGAAAATAATTTATAGTGAGAAAATATAAAATTGTGTTTTGTTCTCGGTTGCACTGACTTGATTATTTAGGTCTTAGTTAATATCACATTCAGGGTTCAGGTGTTGCCAGAAAGCATCATTTAACTTCGTTTCTTAGATTTTTTCTCCTGGGAAGCTAGTCCTCGGACCCCTAGGATGTCTTTGGGCGAGATATATTTTTCCAACTCTAGAGTCGCGAAAAAGTTGTTCTCGTGTAAAATCGCCATAACACTGAGAACATTTTTATAAGTAAACAACATGGAGGCAAACACTGTCTAATCCTATCATTTGATGAAAATGACTTTGATACTATATTCTGCCAGTCCCGTGTATGAGATAAAGCAGGACAAAGATTCAGAGTTTTCTAGAGAACGTGACAGATCGCATATCCTCCAACTTTGACATTATTGTATATACGATTAGCTCAGTAAAGTATAATTTCAGGTGCGAATATAAAGTTTTGACTACACATGCGGTTTGTAACATTTATTTAAAACTTTATTAAAATGCTCACAATCAAAATACGCAATGGGTTTTTACGTTAGTATGACTTTGTCACTTTGCCGCCATCTTTGTTCTTAACGCTCCTGCTAGATAGGTAGTGTGAGATTTTTGTTCCGCGAACAATGTTCTTGATACATGTTCTTGATGTTATGGCGAAATTCTGACACAAAAACAATGTTCTTGATCCGAGAACGTGTCGCCCAAGGACAGCCCCTAGATTTGATGC
>JARBDR010000064.1:12500-25130 GCA_029721355.1 Tegillarca granosa
GTAACTAGCTAGATAGTTTGACATGCTTGAAACCCGAGACATTTGAATTGTTGAATGCTATCAAAAGTAAATTGAAACTTTGGCGATTTCAAAATGTGTAGGTTGTTATGAGAGTTTTTGGAAAATCGGAAATGAAAGAGAACAAAGATATTGTCAATTGTGGAGTGTTTTAAGTATGTACTTTAAACAGTTTTTGCTCTAAAGCTACATATTAAGTTATATATGATTTTATTCCGATACTTGAAATCAAATTTTATCATAAATTCATTTCTAAAGTTTCAATAGTATTTAATAATGGTAAAACTCTAGATATTGATGAAAAATTTCATAAGATTAAAGCATGAATTCATTCACAGGTGATTATAATCTGAGGATAAACAAAGTATGACAACCCCTGGAAACAAAATGCAATTCAATATGGACCAAAAAATTGGAAATATTCTTATCAGAAGAATAATGTCATCAATAGCGAGTATGTCCTCCGTTAGCTTGGATAACAACATCACATTATCTTAGGATGGATTGAATGGATTGTACGATTCTAGGCCATTCCTCAAGTAACGCAATATTAGCTCCTGTCTGTTAGACGGAAATTACGGACGTTTTGAAATGAATTGTTGCAGGATGTCCCAAACGTGCTCTATTGGGTTCAAGTCAGGATATCGACCAGGCCAACCCATGCGTTGAATAGTCTCATCTCACAGATATTGCGCTTTTTTGAGGTCTGACATCGTCCATCAGTGAAGATTGGTCCGATAGCACCGCGAGAGATCTTACAATAGGATGAAGAATTTCATCTCTATAATACACACTTGTAAGAGACCCTAGATCAAACACGTGTGGCTCGTTACGTACTTCAATACATATCTCACTTCATACCATCACCGAATCGCGGCCAAAACGGTTACGCTGAACAGTAAACAATTAGCATAGAGTTCATTTACCAAACGCCATACATACCTTGTCCTGTCGTAAAAGTCGACACAATTAAGATTCATCCGTGAAAAGAATAGGATTTCACTCACGCAGTTGCCAGTTTCGGTGATTATTTTCACATAATCGTCTGGCTTATCAATATTATAGTGTTAGAACAGGACAATCTGCAGCTGGTCTTTAAGCATATAGATTAGAACAATGATGTCTGTTTCTCACGGACAATAAATCCGCCTTTTGATAGCTTGTCTGTATTGATTGTTTAACTGTACAGCAGATTCAAACGTGTTTCGTCGAGCCAAGTTACCAAAAGAACGGTCTTCTCGGGTTGTAGTAGTTCTTGGTCGACCTAAACGAGGCATTTCGGTGAAACTGCAAGTGTTCTGGAATCGATTACATAGACCGTGACATAACAATTTGTGACACATTAAAATGTTGTTCAACTGTCGTTTGTCTTTCTCCAGATTGCACCATTCCAACTGCCTGGGCATTATCAGCTTCAATCAGATGAAGCCGTATAATATTACAATTAAGAAAAGGAGGGTTCACAGATGCCGATGGATTAACAAAACGCTTCTTGTAGAAGGAAGCATGAAGCAAAATGTGGCAAACTCCTTCGACCTTCCAAAACCACTTTTATTTGAAACCCATGCTAGGTTTATAATCAAATATACAAGAAGAGCACGTGCTAGCAACAACTGTTTTTTTAAAGCAATGGATCCTAGTGTAATATGGAGACTTTAAGATGTCATTATTATTTAATACACATTATATAATATTTCTGTTAAAAATGATGTCCAGTACATTTAAGATATGACAGCAATTGCCATCACTTTTGATAAGTCTGAAAAAGCTATAGTTTAAGGAGTTGCCCCCTCCTGAAGTGCAACGTTGCTTTAAATCACGTGATTACTGGTGGATTAAAAATGAATGAATTCCGACAACGATATACTCCATTGTATAAATTAATTTTAAATTAGTGTACAGTGAAAAGTGTTTTGGTAAGTAAAACAAAAAAGTAATGAATGATAAGATATGTATTGTTCTTGTTTAAATATTAAATTTTAAACAATGTAAGTCTAAAACCGGCAAACGGGAACTACCGTCCTGACTATTATTTATTTTTCTACATACATTTTATACAAAGAGGATGTTTATGAGAATAGGAAGAAATATTAATTTGTAGATAGGTAGGGATACAGTTGTGTTCGCGCCCATCCTCTCCGATTACTATGACAGCCCCGACTGCAACTGGTAAAAACCTTAAAAATATATAATGACTAGGTAACGTTTGGTTATAGAAGGAATTAGAGCGAATCCACAGTCCTTGCTTAAAGAAAGTTAAGTTAGGACATTGAACTTGTAATCTTTCTCGCACTTCAGTTGTTAAGGGCGTTGTCGAAGTATGTAACCATCAAGTGTTTTCTGTATTGATCATCCTGAAATTAGAAACCTGGCTTCAGTTTCACAATATGTTCTTAACGAAGATTTTCCTACACGTTATCTAGCAAATATTTGGCAAACTTTTCAAGACATTTAAATAAATTTAATACAAGTGTTATAACTATGAGGTGATTTTCAAAATGACTCGGAATATTCTTACAATTAAGAAATTTTGAAATCTTTTACAGATTTCAAATTTTACCAGATAATATTAAGAAAAAAAACTTAAAAACTGAATGATTGTGGAACTGGAACCTGTCTGAACTGGAATCTACGAGCTTGACTTTGCTTTGTCGGAACTCGTTTGAGTTTTTCGACTGATGAAAATCATCTTGGCAATAGTTTTTAAAACATAACAGCAAGCTTAAACGCCGGCTTTGAATTAATAATTGAAATTTAAAAAAACACTGGTTTTAATATATACTTATATAAGAGTAACGATTACAAAACCATTGCAGTGTGTGTGTGTGTGTGTGTGTGTGTGTGTGTGTGTGTTTAATAACTTGCTATGATTATCCCGCGTCCTTCTTGACTTTACAGTTTTATTATCAGAGATCTTTATATGTGTTTATCAACTGATGTATAAAAACAGGATGAAACAGTTTCCTTATAAAGGGAGGCAATCCTGTCTTTTCTCTTGTAGTAGTCACATGTTTTATCTACAATATCAACGCTATTCAAAACAATTTGTAGATTACTCTGGGTGTGTTAGCTGTAGTGTTTTTAACGTCACCTCAGCATTTTTTTTAGCTATTTGCGAAAGCAAAGTTATTTATCTCTAAGGATCAATTTATGAACAAGTTTGTGTATGCATGAGATCTGCAACTGTTTGTTACGTCTACATTGTACATTTTGTACTAACGCTCACTCGGGGCGACTTTGTTGATGAGAGACTAGCTCGCCTAGTCAGTATGCCGCAGACAAGCATACTAATCCCCCGGTCACTTTGTCATTGCACACTAGGTGAAGTAGATATTCTGCCCACCTAATACAGAGCGCTAGGCGATTACTCTTGGGATAAGGTAATATTCTTGATGAATACTAGTACTACAAATGAAACCATACTTTTTGTTTGTTTTTATAGAGTATACTAAACATGGCAGAAGCGAGACCCATTGGTCAATTTCCAGTCATTGCGATATTTGCGATAAAAACGATATTCAGTGGAAATGCCTAAACTAAAAAGTTAATGTGCGATCATTGTTAAACATCCCCATATAATTATAAACCAGCTGGGCAGGTAGTAACAGGTGATCTCAATATTATGAGAATACTAAATTAAAATGTCTTCTTTCAAAAGGCCCTAAATACAGGGAGGCTCAACCTTTTACTTGGGGACAGAATTTCAAAATTATTATGGATTGTGTTGAAGAGTATGCTAGAGGTTGGGCTAAATTAGAAGACGTAGAGCTTGATACTTTATCCGACTGGATAAGGACAATTAGAAATTTTGTCAAGTCAAGGATTGCAAAACTTAATGGGTCTATGGGTACTAAACCTTCTTTAGTGCTCAGGGACCCTGAGGTTTCTGCAGTCCTTACTTATATACATAACAGGTATGTTGTTGTCCCTGCTGATAAAGCTTCTAATAACATTATTTTCGTTTGTAAGAAATTCTATGTTGAATGTCTTGTTAAGGAGCTTGGTTTAGATAGTATATCGGAGAATCCTACTTATACCAAAACTAATTTTACAAAAGATGAAGTTCTTTCCAATCATAGGGGAGTCCTTGAGTCTTTCGGTATCAATTTAAAACAGGAAGACTTGACCTGCCTTACTTGTATTGGATTCCAAAACTTCACAAAAATCCATACAAGGAAAGATATATAGCAGGTTCCTCTAAATGTACTACTAAATCATTATCAGTAATTCCAACACAAATTTTGACAGTCGTCAAAGATGGCCTTCAGACTTATTCAGATAAAGTCTATTCTACATCTGGCATCAACCAAATGTGATTCTCAATAATTCTAAAGAACTACTTGACCATTTTGTCTCTAATACTCTATCTTCGGTAAAAAGTATAAAAACTTTTGATTTTTCTACCCTTTACACCACTATCCCTCATGCTAAATTGAAAGAACGTCTAAAACAAATCATTCACTTTTCATTCTTTTACAAAAACGGTAAACCAAGATATAAATATCTAGTGCTCAACAGGGATTCTTATTTTGTAAAACACCATACAGACTGCAAACAAAAATATACTGAAGGTACTATCAACAAAATGTTAGAGTTTTTGATAGACAACATATTTGTTGTGTTTGGCAATATTATCTTTCAACAAACAATCGGTATACCAATGGGCACAAACTGTGCACCTTTGTTTGCTGATTTGTTTCTTTATTCATATGAATCAGAATTTTTACAGAACCTTGTCAAATCTGGAAAAAAGACTGTCGCTAAATCATTCAACTACACATACAGATATATAGATGACGTTCTTTCTCTAAATAATCACAAATTTGGAGAACATGTGAATGTCATCTATCCAAGTGAGCTTGAAATAAAAGACACGACAGATTCTCCATGTTCTGCTTCATATTTGGACTTATACCTCAATTATGACACCCATGAAAGGTTACATCTAAAGCTATACGACAAACGTGATGACTTCAATTTTTCTATTGTCAACTTTCCGTTTCTTTGCAATAATATCCCTGCTTCTCCTGCGTATGGTGTATATGTTTCACAGTTAATACGGTACGGTAGAGCTTGTTCCCACTATGGGAACTTTCTGCAACAAAGCAAATTACTTACAATTAAATTGTTGACACAAGGATATTGCAAGCCTAGGCTAATCAGGGCCCTTAAAAAGTTTTATGGCCGTCAACACAATATTGTTGATAAGTATGTAGTCACTGTATCCCAACTTATACTGGATATATTTGACTTACCATAGTTCTTTGTTCCTTTCATTCTCAAAATTGACTTGCACGTGACGGGTGTAGCTAGCTAAACAGGAGGTGCTTACCCTTCCGGAGCACCCGGCCTCACTTCCTTGATGGAAGTTCACGTGTATCACATATTTTGCCAGTTTGCAAAGTTTTTACTTTGTTTTTGGGATTGTGATATGGACAAGGACTGGTATGTTTGTTTAATTGCACATCTGAGAAGTAACGTGTCCAGAGATGATAAAGTTGTTGATTTGACGGGGCAAATGTTCAACTCAGCAAAGAGATAAGTAAATGTACAGATCATGCATCAGAAAATTTACAGATGTTCTGCAAGTCATGTGATGTTCTTGTATGTCGGAGATGCATCACTAGTCAATCACATGATTCCCATTCATTTGAATTCATGGAAGAAAATGATAGATATTAAGAAACGAGAACTCTTGGATATATCAATGAAATCGAAAGAAAAGTTGAGCAAATACGAACAATAGTTGAAAGTGTTGTTTATAAGCACCAAGTGTTTTCTGATAAGATTTCACAAACGATACAGGATGTCAAAACTAGAAATACTGAACTAAAAAATCTGGACAAGATAACAAATGATATAGTACAACAATTACAACAACTGGAAAAACAGGATCGTGAAGATAACGAAAAGTTAAAACGTCAGTTACTAATAGAATTAGCAGACCTGAAACAACTGATACAAAAGTGTGGGGAAGAACAGGCACGAAGAAGCATAAACGTGTGCAATTTTGTATCAGTAATGAAGATGGAATTATGTGAATATACACCAACGGAGCCGCCAGATAGAAAAAACCACCAGAATTCAGGACAGAGATGTAGAGGAAGAACTAAAAACTTTGTTTGGATCTCTTGTAAAATCGACATCAAAAGACTGTCAGCTATTGCCGTTACAGGAACAAGACAGGGACCAAACGAGATCTGTACTAACTCCAAAAATTAATGCTGTTGTTAGAAGTACATTTCCCGCCATAATACCCGTGTAACAGCAGCCGAACACGGTCAGTCGTGGATTTGGAAGCGGTCAAGCAGAAATTTGTCATTAGTAAAATTAGATGGCCAGCTAGTGTCAGATATAAAAACTGATTTTAAAGTTTTGATGTACTCGTTACGAGAAATGGAGAGCTTTTGGTGACAGAATCGTGTTATTGAGGAGTAAGGTAAAGATACTTACAAAAGATGGAAACTTTACCGATATTTATTCTACAACGGGTTATAGACATTCGGCATGACGGAAACCGATACCGGAAATGTTATTGTTGGACTGTCATCCTTGGTCGACGAGAAACTTGTCGAAATGACAACAGAGGGAACAAATGAGAACAATGAAATACGACTCTATAGACAATACAAAACTCTTTGACTATCCATATTCTCTCAGTACTAACATTAATGGTGATATTGTAGTTGTGGACGATTACACGAAGACAGTAGTAGTCGTTGATCAAGGTGGGCACAAGAAGGCTACGTATGATGCTAAGAATGAAAATCTGACGAAACCATTTCATCCCCGTTTTATTGCAACAGACAAACTTGGTCAAATCTTTATCAGTGACTATGAAAATTCTGTGGTCCATCTGTTGGATAAAGATGGGGTCTTTCTCGAGTTTCTAATATCCGACAAAAACGGATGTAGCGAGCCGTTTGGTCTTCTATTGACTCATTGGGTAGACTATGGGTAGTGAACAAGGGAAGTAACTCAGTCATGATAATAGAATACATGTAAAATTTACTACTTTTTTAAAGTCACTTTATTAGCGACAATGAATTATGCAAAATCCAATTAACTAACTTGAAAAAAGTAAAGCTTTCATTTATTTATTTTTTTTTTTTTTTTTTGGATATCACGATTATTTGTAAATGTTCTTGGAATTTTAGTAAATTTATAAATTTTTTGCAATGTCATTTGTATATCACAATATATAGGGAATAACAGACTATTTATGCATAAGGGTAAATCTCTTTGTTTTAAATCTTGGGTAGTGAACAAGGGAAGTAACTCCGTCATGATAATAGAATACAAGTAATATTAACTACTACTGTGTCAAAAGTAAATTTGTTAGCGACAGTGAATTATGCAAATGAATGAGTTACTTCCCTTGTTCACTCAAGTGATATTTTGTATCTAAAGATTTATTTAACAATAATGGATCACTTGAAAAGATTGGACAAAAGTCTATTTGGTTGTATTAATACAAAATAATTAGGAATTTATTTTCAAAACTATGTATCAGTTACGACTGTGCAAAAGGTACCAAAAACATGTTTTCCCTGGTTTTTATTGAAATTATATATCACATTTAGACAAAAAAAGCTCCCTCTTCTTACAAAGAAAAATTTCAAAATCTTTTATAAAGAAATGTTTTATTTATTTATTTATATACTTATTTATTTGTTTTTCGCTTGGGTACAACACTTCAAAGGAAGATATTTATCACTGTACAAATTCACAATGAAAGACACACAAGTTGTTAAATTTCATTATAAACTAATTAACAAAATTCTTTGCAACTGGTATATACTGTTGCACAGAGATGACAAAAATATTTTTCATATTACGTGCGCACATAGTAGCCAATACGTGCGCACGTATTAACCTATTACTTGCTCACGTATTACCTTTTACGTGCACACGTAATCCTTTACGTGCGCATGTAGTAACCTATACGTGCGCACGTATTACAATAGGGTAATACGTGCGCACGTATTGTTACTACGTTCGCACGTAATAGGTAATACGTGCGCACGTAATATGAAAAAATACATTTCATGTCACCTCTGTGCCACCGTATATACCAGTTGCAAAGAAGTTTGTTAATTAGTTTATAATGAAATTCAACAACTTGTGTGGTTGAAATGTTTCCGGCAATTGAAGAACCTGTCATGGTAACAAATATTTCAAACATTTTCTTATTCTACGCACGAATGTTAATACACTTTGGACAAAAGTTACGGAAATCCCAAAATTTAGTTTATCATGGAAGATTATTGTTCTTGTTGTCTACCATGGACAAAACGTATTTTAAACGCTTTACCCTAATAATGTTATTTCTTTCATTGCTTTTAAAATTGATGAATACAAAATGAAATGCCATTTTGATAAAAAGAAATAAACTGAAAAAGAATAAATTAAATTTGTCAAAAATTTTCTCTTTTTATGCTGCTGTTTCTAACCATATGGAAAAATATAGACATACTTGGTTTCTCTTGAAATTATAACAAAAAAGAGAAAACTCTGTGAAAACTGTACTTTTCATCTAACTCTACCATGTTTTTTTTCTTTATAAATTGTATATATTGTTAAGTTTTGTATAGATTTATTGTAAATTTGAAAGTTGAAATTTGTCATTTAAATATAGTATAATTGAATAAATAAAACGAAAGAACTTAAATAACGTTGGGTATTTTTTTTTTGCTGGTTTGGGTCTAGTCTTAACTGAAAATCGCTATTTGCATTCGCGGTTACCATAAAATATTCCTGTATAAAGGAAACTGCTACTGCGGGGATAATGGTGATGTTTACACCGGAAGTGATGTTTTTGGAGACGCTTTACGTCGTATGCGCAAAAAGATCCACCATGTGCTTTGTTTTTCAACACGTAAAATCTGGTTTATTTAAATTAACATGTGAACTTCCACAAGGGAAGTGAGGCCGGTTGCTCCGTAAGATTTAGCACTTCCTATCTAGCTAGTTACACTCGTCACGTGCCAAATCAGTTTCAAAATAAAAGGAACATGGAACTCTGAGACGTCAAAGATATCCAGGATAAGTTGGGATAAAAATTGTATGTTTTGTGCTTTTGTCTTCTTTTCAAAGTAAAATTCAAAGTGCACATTATTACCAATGGAAATAAACAAGATTTATCGAAAAACAAATATCTTATTTTATCAGTGAGGGGTCAGCAACAAGAATTTCCTCATAATCATAAAGTTATAATATACATGTACATATATGTTCAGAGACTCTCGAGTTCAAAGTTCAAAGTAAAACAGTAGATATACATGCTGATTTTACGTAAAGGTTTTTATCCGGTCCCCATCGATCCACTCAAAAAATTCTTTGTACATTCATGTTATCCACATAATCATTTAGCTACAAATTTGATACTTTAAATTGAAAGTGTTTTTATTTAAATAGGATTTTAAAATTTTGCTTGATAGATCTGAACCACAAGTGATATATACCAAAGATTCTGTAAACTTGTAATTTTATTGGACGCTTTTTTAAGAAATTTTCAATGCACGTATTTGGATTTCATACTTAATAATTAGAAGCTCGAATACCTTTGTAAGTTAAAAAGAGTGCAGTGGAGTAATGATGTTTACGCCGAGTCGATATTCTTTCAGTTTTATTGATGCGGCAGATTCTGGTATGGTGGAGAAAACGAAAGTGCTCTCGGGGATGGTGTAGAAAACCAAAGTGATTGAGAAAACCAGCGAACTTGAGCGAGAAGAATAACAACTTTTTTCGCACTAGGATCTGCCTTGGTGGAGGGAGACTGCAGTTGCCCGCTTTAGACCTTTCGGCCGCAGAATTTCTCGCAAGTTAGAAAGAGAGTGAAGTGATTTTGTTTTACGTCCAAGTCAATATTCTTTCACTTTTATCGACTTTTATCGAGGTGATCAGTTTTGCGATGGTTGAGAAAGCGAAATGCTCGGAGAAAACCACCGACCTTCATCGAGAGGACTGACAAACAGAGGGTCTGTCTAGGCGGTGAGAAGCATAGTAGTTGCGCGTATTAGACCAGTCGGCCGCCGAAGTTCTCGCATAATTAAACATAGAAATGTGGAGTAATGACATTTTACGCCTAGTAAATATTCTTTTACTTTATTGAGGCGGTCGGTTCTGGAATGATAAAGAAAACAAAAATGCCGTGAGAAAACCACAGAAATTCGGCAAGGGGACTTGCGAACTTTCGCATACTAAAATCTGCCTGGCTGGTTATAAAGGTAGTAGTTAAATGTAAGAACTTAAGACCACTCAATCACAGATTGATTGATTGATATAATGGGATTTTACCTCCCAGTCAAGAATATTTCACTTATATCGGACGTCAACAGCTATATGTTAAGTGGCAGAAATTTTTACCTTTGCAGTGCGCTTATTAGGCTAACGTGTCACGCCTGCTGTGACACATGGCATCGGTTTGTAAGGTTTCATCCGAAGGACCCCGTGACTTTCATTTCTAAATGCCGAGTGCTTGGCAAAAAGACAGTCACTACCAATTTTCTAGGCTTAGTCAGACCCGGCCGGGGTTTGAAACATCGACCTCCCACTTACAAAGCGAGCTGTATACAAACTCAGCCACAGAGTTCCCCGTAAGTTAAAAAGAGAGTGAAGTGGAACAATGGCATTTTACAACAATACTTTTTCACATATAATATCGAGGCGGTCAATTCCAAAATTATGAAGAAAACACAGGGGCGACAATATGTACAGTCAGTGAAGGTACATATTGTCGTCGGGGCGACAATATGTACAGGGGCGACAATATATACCGTCACAAACCTTCTCACACTAAGATCTGCCTGGGTAATAAAAAGACATAGCAGTCGCGAGCTTTAGACCACTTGGCCACCGAAGTTCCTATAAACTGAAAAGAATTGCGTTAGCGATAAAATAATTGTTATATCCTGAACCTTTTCTCGGAACTTTTCCGTATAATAAACTGCATAACATTTCCGATAGAATAATACGTATTAGCATTTGCATAAATGAATAAATCAATAAATAAGTAATTTATTTATTCAACATTCACAAAAAAAAAGAAAAAAAAGCCATTTTAACGAAGTTTAAACGAACCTTAACAATCAAATGCTGATCAATTAAAAAATAAAATTACAACTACCAATAATAAAGCATATGTTGAAAAACCTGAACATAAAACTCTTAATTTTGTGATTTAAATACAAACATACCCAAACCGTTTATCTTCAGTGAGTTACTGAACACGTAGAGACAAGTTGTGCAATTTATATTAATCTAGCTCGTTAGCCCGAATGTAGCGCGCGTGAACTCTTATTGTGGGAGGAAAACCGGAGAAACCGGAGAAAAACCACGTCTCAAGCAGGTGACCTAATACCTTATCACATGGGAATAGAACCCCGGTCGTATTGGTAATAGGCGGAAGCGCTAACCACTGTGCCACTTGAACACGGTGTGAAGATAATAGGAGTGGCATGCTTGCTTGTGTTGTGATGCATGTGTGCTTACACGTAAAAGTTGTCAGCCATGCATTTTGGAAAGTGTTTTAAAGACTTAAATCAAAGTTCTGATGCACTCATATAACAAATAATAATTATTATCAGCAGTTCGCTCTCATTGCTTAATAAGGCTTTAAAACATAAAAAATGAATGAGATATTTAATGATTCCGTGCACTTTATAGAGATATGATAACAGGGCCAATTTGATGCTTATTGGAGCTTTAAACATTACATTTAAATCTTTTAATTCGCCCTCGCACATGTAAAGCGACCAACGATCTCTTTTGTTTACAAATTTTTTTTAACTTTTATTCAACTTTACTATATAACCTGTTTGCTTAACAACATCATTAAAACACGTAATAACAGAAGTAAGATATTATATATTTTATATTTCATTTTAGCTCAGTTGGAGTAAATTTAAACAAATTTAAATAAAAGAAATCAATACTGATCGATTTGGAGTACCGATTTACATTCAACTTTGAAATATCGATAATTATTAATTCATAAAAGGCCGGTATTTTGTGAAGGGATATATTTGCTTCGTTTAATTTTCAGTATTGGTAATTTTTGTTTTGTATGATAACATCTCATTCTTATATTTCCAGTCGGTTTATTAATATATATATATATATATATATATATTATATATATATATATATATATATATATATATATATATACCCGAGCATAAATATATAATCAATATTGCCATTATTAAAATACTTGTATAAATACTTATAACATACAACATGTCCTTTTATTTAAAAATTAGTGTGGTAATAACCCAGAAAAATTCTTTTATTTATTTCTGATAATTTTTTGGCCTCCTGAGATATAGTATTTTCAGAAAATCAGTTGTCATACGTAATACCGATATTTGCAAAAAATCACATGACCGAGGAATCGGATGTTGCTGGTTTAAACAATTTAATTTCTTGCCGTTAGAAATTTCACTTCCAAAATTAATTCTTAGGGACAAGGTAAGATTATTATTATTATTATATTATTATTATTATTATTATTATTATTATTATTTTTTTTGTTGTTGTTGTGGCCATGTAGATTATTTTGTCTGGATGTCGGTATCGTATGCATGCTATTAACATGTTACAAGTGTTGAT